>QLOY01016906.1:0-31886 GCA_003313965.1 Megacollybia marginata
CCTGTTAATCACAAAACGATGACAGATAACTCAAGGAACAAATGCCGCAAGGTCCAATCTGCCTTGTTTTGCTGATGCTGATGCACAGACCAAAACCACAAATATACGGTCCCCACATCACAGCATTGCCTTGCTCCGGCGCTTCCCCTATTGTGGAACCTAGTATCCGTTAATGAGTCGGCCGATCTCTCGGTATGATACACTCCGATCGGGCTGCGCTCAGTATATAGACCTCATCAAGTGTATCATTGCTCCTCTTTGAACATCACTAGCCCCTTGCATATGCCATTTAACCCTACAAAGATCGGTCACAATACGGGTTATTCTGACTTCTTTGCCTCGGGTCTCCGTGCTACCTATCCGCAAGGAAGCCCTTCATCCATAAATTTCCCCTCCATGGTTCCGACCTCTTCACCCAGACCCAGACTACCCTCTACCCACCGTCTGCGAGATCGACGCGCAGTGTCCATGTTTGCGACCCCTACGAAGCGTCAATCGCAGAGACGACAAAATCGAAGCTCAATCCTTGAGTTTTCCTCTCGAATAATCGACAAAATGGCAGCTTCTTCCACTGACGAGGCGACCTCATTTGAGAAAATGCACGATACGAGAAGGAGACTTGCAAAGGATCCACGAAGGCGACTGTCGAAGATTCATATCATGTAAAGATTTGTTTCTTCCAGCGATGAGAATTCATGGTTTTACTCAGAACCGACCAATTCGAATCGGATCCAATCGACCCTTTCGCCTCCTCCCCAAATTCAAAATCTTTCTTCATTGATCTCACTAAACGGCCGGCATTGATCAATCGACGCTCTACAGCATTGTCTCTATCCGGTGCTCCCAGAGACCTTCCTAGGATTTCTAATGCCGCACTCCGCTTTACCTTGTCATTTCCGTTTGTTCGTAAAAGGCCATCATCCATCCACACAATGCCCCTCCCCGAAACCCGGTTCAGTCCGATTCGGTCGTCGTTTGACCGTTTGTCTGCTAGTCAGTCGCAAAAGTCGTTCAGTTCGCCGCGGGTATACTCTGGCAGCGGAGAGGAGATTTCTCTTGGTTCGTATCCACCTTCAACAACACCTTCTATCCTGGAGCAACACGAGCCAGAGTCCGACGACGCCCTCGAGTGGAACGACCCTGCCGATATCGATTGGCGACAGTTCCACATCGAATTCTTATGAAATTGTAAGCTTGTAAACCAACGTCTCTTCCGGTTCCTTGCACTTTAACACGGTCTGGCTCGACGTCTTATGTATTCAGGATCTGTAGCTTGAGCTCTAGAGGATGTATGTACTACTATTTTATTAACTTTTGTAAACTACACCTAGTACTACTTGCACTCAATGTCATTACTATATTCAAGTTCTATCGAGGTGACAACTTGTCATGGATGTTGTCAAGATCCAAGGTCGTGTCGCCGCATTTCCCGCTTAGCCGCACTAGTTCTAAGCAACCAAGCAAGGTTTTCGTATACCACGAATGTTACGCATGTCCCGGGAAGGACTCTGACTATATTGGTGGCCAGACCACGATAGAAACCACGGAACCGCTCCTCTGTCCATGTCCGGAGTATGGTGGCACGAATGGTGGGATACAGATGGGAGGTGGCGTTGTTCTACATGAGCATCGGAACATGAAAGACAGTGAAGCGGAAATGAAATACCTGCAGTCGTGATCGAATAACCTGGTAGGGATATGTAGTTGAAAGAGCGATAAGCTTGCTCGATCCCGACATAATAGTGTAGGCTGTGTTTGACTGAAAGCTTATTTGGTAAATAGCAAGACACCAAAGGAAGAACATACAAGTTTATCGGCTTCTGGTGTCCAAGTCTTTCCTGATTTGGCGAATTGCTTTCGTTTTCTTTCAAATCCCCATTGTTTCATCTTCTCGTACACCATAAATTGGACTGCCCCGTTCGTAACACCGAACAGAGCTAGTGAGGTACCTCGAAAAAGACCGGGTACACCTTCGGTTTTGAGGATCGAAGAGATTCCATCTGCAAGGAAATCAGGATGTAATGAGTATGTTAATGAAACGACTAACGCCATAAACCTCTGTATGCCTGGGGTGAATCAGGTTGTGTGGTGAACATGCGAACTTTGACGACCCATAATGGATTTGTCATGACCGCAGTGACTGCACCTGTGCAAGAATGTTAGTATAGGCTTTGGTAGAGCTGCATGGAATCCGAACTCGCTTGAGCAGAGCAGATCAAGTACTTAGTTGCTGAGAGAGATTGGGTAATATCACCCCCAGACGCGCGTTTTTTGAGCATGTTGTAGCTAGATTCTCTTTAATGAATCCTTCAAAAGGTGAAGGACTTACAATAGAAAATACAAGCCCCAGCTCGAGGCATTACCTGCTATGTTAGGTACTACACCTCTATAAAGACCTCGCCAGCCGTATTGCTGCTGTATATCTTTTAAAGCATAATAAATCTGGGAGCCAGCATTTCCTCGTGGGTTTGAGGTAGCTACTTGGAACTTGACCTTTAACATATCCAGAGGATTCATGCAGAGCGTGTTTACGATCCCTGCTCCGAGTCCGGCCACGGCATGGTCCTGTACACGTTAGAATGAGCTTTGGAATAAATTTTAATTCAAACCAAGGCAGTGCTAGCAAAGAAACTCGGCGGTTGCTGGACCATAAGAACCAGCCTGAGCTGGTCGAAAATCTTCAGGGTCCCGTGATGTCATGGATCCGCTTCATCTTTCATTCATGACTGAAGCAATGATAATGGTAATTTGCTCCGTCTATCGCTTGGTATTCTACTCAAGTATTAGGCTGAAGAGGCTCTGACCGCTGGCGAAGTTCCCGTTGGTTGCATCTTTGTGCTTGATGGAAAAATAATTGCAAGAGCACGAAATCGGACGAACCAACTTCAGAACGTAAATAAATTTGCATTCTGCTGTTGTACTGCTTTTCAACTTTCAAGGCTACCCGCCATGCTGAACTCGAGGCTATTGATGAATTACTGGTAGACGCGTCTTTTCCAGTCGACTGTTTCCGAGAAACTACGCTCTACGTTACTGTCGAGCCGTGTATCATGTGTGCCTCTGCTCTCAGACAGATAGGCATCAAGGAAGTCTTTTACGGCTGCGGTAATGAGCGATTCGGCGGGTGCGGAAGCGTACTTGGTGTCAATGCGTCGTAAGCCTGTCTGTTTCACATCTTGCGAGATCAACATCGGCTCTCACAGACTACCTCATCCAATTCATCCACCTTACCCAGCTACGGGGGGTTACTGCAGGGAAGAGGCCATTATGATCCTGCGCCGATTTTATATCACTGAAAACGTCAACGGTATGCTTTATGAGGTCTTTGTGTATCCTCTGTTCATTTGAAAACAGCTCCAGTACCCAAGTCTAAGGCAAATCGCGTCCTCAAGCCTGTAATTGATCTATTAGATCCTCAAGACTAACTGCAGCCAAAAGATATCTTCCTTGGGATATCAGGGGATTATCAAGGTCCAAGAGCAGACAAAATATCCGTACTGTTGTAGGCCACCCATGGACAACCTTTGCATCGTTTTCTAGGTTTTCAATCGCGTGCTGCAGCCCCTTCTTGACAACGGTCAGGTCAGTTGTTAGCTGCTTATTCGAAGTCTGAAGCAGGGCAATTTCTGTTGCTCGTTGCTCGTTCGTAACAAGGGCGCCAACAGTGGAAACCAGGGCTGCTACCTGGCTTTCGTGATTTGATGGAGGATTCGCTGTTGTTGAAGGAGAAGGAAGGGTCACAAGAGTGGTGCTGGGTAGACCTTTAGAACCCGAGATGCAAGTTATATACATGTAGAATTGAGATGTGTACCTGAAAGTAGCAAAACAGTACCTGTGGGCCCAAAAGCGGACCATGAGCAGATAGATGGTCTCAACCGTGTTGAATATGGACTTGCTCAAGGGGTGGAGGTTTTTTTTTTTGGTGGTACATGCTCCTAGGAGCCACCCAGCAGTTCAGCTAACAAGGTTAGATTCTGTGGATATTTAGGAACCTTGAGGATTTAAAACCCTGAGAAGGTGAGGGCCATGTCGAAGGAAATGCCTTTACGCACGCGGTATGTTTGATAGCTCAGGCACATACGACGATAAGGTTGCCGGTGGTCAAGTTTTAGATACCATTGCTATACACCATGTCAGGTCCGTGCCGATTATAGTACAACATAGATTATGAAGGGTCTTTCCAGATTCTTCACGCCTCCTTCTCAAGTCCGCCGTCGACCTCCCGATGCTTCAACGGGCCAACAACCTTAGCCTTGACTTCGTCAACCTTATTCTCCAAACCTCTTTCAATCCAGGCAAAGTGCCTAGCAACACGCCACTGCATCAGTCCTCGATGCTTTCTACGCAACTCGCCCTTCCTCTTCTTGTAATTCATAAACTCTCCTTTCAAACCCGACTCCTGGATATCGCTTTCATCAGAGGAATCAGTGTCTGAAATGTATTTGATATCATTCTCCGAGACTTCAGCCGATCCTTCCGCGCAATCCAACACCTCCATCACATCCTCCATATTTCGATCGGCATCAGACAAGTTCTGGTGATACCCACTTAAACCAGGCCAGAACTTCATCGTGAGTTTCAGCTCTCCCACCTGCTCGCCAACGTCTTGTACAGCATTGGCTTGCGCATGCATTAGGGCGTAACCAGTGTTTCGATGGATAGGAAGAGTGAGGTTGGTCTCCTCGCTGTCGACAATGTCTTTCAGCCAGACTGTACTAAACGCGGGGACGTGATCCGGGCCCAAAACCTTCGTTTTGAACAGGATGAGAAGACAAGAAGAATAGCGCTTCTTAATGGGAAGATGTATCGGACGTCCTCTCTTCTGCGTCCACTTGCTCTCCGAGGATTTGGAAGATGAGAGGCGGAGCTTGTCTTTGCCGTAAAGCGTCCTGACGATCATTTTGCATGACTGCAATTCACCTGCCATAGAGGGACTGGAGACAGCAATGTCTTGATGAACCTCCAGAGTCCCGACGTCCCAACCAAGTAAGGCCCGAGGGAGCTTGGCCTGGATGCTACGGAACCCGATGGCAAACCGGACTCGACCATACCCTATGCCACCAACGAGAGGGAGAGCGTCAGAGACTTGGGAACGGTCCTTGAAGAGTTTTTGGAGGGGCAAGACAACAACACCGATCAGAGGGTCGGGTTCATGAAGTCGATAATCCCGGACAGCAATTATCACCATGGAATTCCTCCAATCTTTGATGAACTTCTCTGATCCAGCGTTGAACTATCAACCGTGAATACGAAGGAACGACCAGAGCGAGCTACGCCTTACAAAAGGTTTCCCATTCTTCATCTTCGTCCTGGTCTTGTATACTCGCTGATGATTGATGATAACCGTGCAATACGTGCTCGGAAGATCGTCACTCTCCTCGTCTTCCCCACCGTTCTTAACCCCACTCTCTCGGATGTTGGGTACCTCCAGTCCCATGATTTCGTCAATGCGGAAATAGATGATCCCGGAAGGCCACTCCTGTGGGGGTGGAGAGTTGGCGATCATGTCGTTTTCTTTATCCTTGATATCCTCTTCTTCCTGTCGCTGTATGTTGTGATGCTGCTCCGGGTCGTTGTTCGGTGCTTCACGAAGTTGGGCTTGTGCTTCCACCTTCAAGCGAGTTTCTAGCTCCTTACCCTCTTCCGAGGATTTAAAAAGATTCTGGGCGAGGGTCGTCTTCTCGAAGTAGGTGTAGGACCACTCCAGGGTGCCAGGGAAACTTTTGTCATCAATTGCCTTGAAGCCATCCTTACGCGAGACTGGCTTGTTGGGCGCATTCATGATTTCTTCAAGCGGAACCTCGACAAGACCAAGAGAATCGTCCGCTGTAAACCTATCGGAGTCCAAGAGCTGGAGACGAAGACGCTCTTCCGCATGGAGATCTGCAGGTGTGACGAGAAGGAAAGTGGTCTCATCCCAAACTGGATTCATCTCGCTCTCAAGAATCCGTGTGGACCAAAGTGGTTTACCCCACTTGCCCCATCCAACAGTGACGTACGGATCTCCCTTTCGTTTGTCTTCAGATTGCCAAATGCGAGCACCATCGCCGTCTTTGAAGCCACTGGCGGATTTGACGGTGACGGCAATGACACCCACAGCGTCTGAATCCTGCTTTTCCTTTCCACTCAGCAAAGTCTTCAAATCCAAAGAGATGCTCCTTGGAGCGATGTACATACTGATAGCCTCATTAATGGTCTGATGCAACCATCCCGAGAGACCAGGGAGATCCATGATGTTCAAAAAGTTTTTGGCAAGGGGAATGCACTTTAACGCCAACTTTGGCTGGCCGAGCAATGTCAGTGTCATTACAGACAAAAACGGAGGGTTCGGGGTCAATTTCAGTCTGACACGGACGGTTGCAATAATGCCTGATATTTCGATCCAGACTGGAAGGACGATGCCTCCTGTCAACCAAAACTGAACGAGTAGATGGGCATTTCTATCTCGGTCCTTTAATGCTGCAGTATCGGTTGATTGTGCACGGTATGCAACAGCCAGTTCGAGACGGACGAAGTTTCCATCCTCAGAGTCTTTGATTTCGGAGGACTGAAGAGAGCGAATACCGAGTATGCGGAGAGGTTCAGTCCCCTGACCGAGGTCTGCTACGCGTACACCTTTAATCATTTTTGGGAGAGATGCTTGAAGCGTGTCTTCGAGCATATCTGAAATCGAGACGAAGAGAGTGGGGTTTACAATGGGCCAAAGAATACCGAGGAAAGCGTTTAACCACTGCACTGGTTCAGGACGCTCAGACGGCCTGGGTGGCTACGATAACTGTGATGGTTACATAGGAATACAATGGAAATACATACCTCGGGGTTAGTGTTGTCTTGAGGATGTGGTTGCAAAGCCGGATGCTTCACGAGAAGGATGGCAGCACCAGAAGCCAATGCAACCAGTGAGCATAGTAGACACGCTCGAAAGAGATCTAGCCAGCCGTAGGGCCATCCGCGTCCGAGAAGGCAGAAAAGCCACAGTGTGACTGTACTTCCTGCGCCGACAGCAAGTGCGGTGAACATGGCAATCTGCATTTTTGCTTTGTTCACAGAAACGTCTTTCCATCTTCCACTCTCAGCTTCTTGCCAGACTACGCCACCCATAACGTCGCGTATTATGGACTGGGCATTCTGGTCTGTTAGATGTGGTATTCGAACAGCGCGAAGTTCTTCATTAGTACTGTCGTGAACCATTACAGGTAAATGGGCCACAGGGTCAAGAACTTGACGTTCATTTCGTTCATTGTTGGGCCTTGACTGGTCACTGTCGGACATGAAGGAATGGAAATGGTGGAGACCGCGAAACTTTTGAAAACGTCATTGACATCATGGGCAAAACATAACCCTGGGTCGCACAAGTTTTTATAATTAGCAGATACAGGCAGCTGATACACCGAAGAGGCGTGTATAATTGCTCAATCAGACTGAGCCTATAGCCTTAGAGTCAGAGTGAAGTGAATGTGGCACGTGTTTCGCGGTCAGCCGCTTTCAACATGCTACTACAAACACCGTCGCTCTTTTTGTGTCTGACGCTTCTATTTACTGTAAACTCGGCCTCTGTTATTCATAATGACCGCCAAGTGTTGGAGCCCTCTCAACTCTCGACTTCAACGAGCTACGACTATTGGTGGCCATATCCTCCGGGTGGAATTGCAACGACACCGACATCGATTCCAGCACCGACGAGCACTATTATTGCGTCTATTATGCCTCTCTCGACTACGGATACCGATGACATGCTACCCTTTGAAGTTCCTACTGCCCCCCTTTCTTCGTTGTCTTCGGACTCGATCACGAGCCCTGCTGATGATTCGTCTACCGTCTCGGCCAACTCCACCAACTCCATCTCCATGCTGTCTTCTTCTACATCTTCTTCTATGTCTTCTTTGCCTGCGTCTTCACCGGCTGCTTCCTCGTCTCAACCTAAACCATCGCAGTTATCTTCGAAAACCATGATGTATCTCACTCCAGTGTTTGTCATCTTTGGTGTAGTATTGGGAAGTATCTGCGCATGGATCGGCTGGGGATGTTTCACACGCAAACCAAGAGTCAGGGACATGGGCTACCTCGATCCAGAGGCAGGTCCTTACCGTTCTAAGCGAAAAAACGAGTTGGAAGTTGGTCCTGTGTATTCTGCTCCAGATCCTAACGAGAAGCCTTACTATTGCGAGGACGACAACGATTTGCTGAGAGCGAAGAGTGCTGGGTATACTGAAGTGGAATTTAGCTGGCCATCTTGCGACGATCAAGCATCGAAGAGAGATGATCTCGTCCCTCCCACACGTACTCGCCCTCAATCTCGTTCGACATCTATATCTCGCTCTGTGGCTAAAGGTCGCCAATCAGTCAGGTACTCAGAACAAGATCGCTTGCTGCGGAGTACCACTTCCAAGACATCGAAGACCGACTATTCAGTCTCCGTTTACTCTCAAGGCGGTGACGAAGCTGATAACACTTCTTTTATGGACGAATACGAAAGCGACGACGGTACAATCAACAACTGCAGGCAACCGGGCATTACTTCTCGACGAAGAAGTACCCACAGACGGATGGACTCGGATCTTCAAACTCTCAATGAGGATCTGGAGAGAAAAAATTCTAGGTCAGGAGCGACAACACCTGGATTCCGGATCATTGAAGAGTCGCCTCTCCCAACACCCGCCGTATCCTCGCGCGCGACGTCTCCCGTTACAGATGGATGGAATTTATTCTGGGCCCAGGCAAGAGGTGGGCAATGCGGCCAAGCTGGTGATAATCGCATGCCTCAAGCAAGTAGGACTCGCGGGATGAGCTACTCTTCAAGTCATCCAGTCCTTCCGCAGAGTCCGCCAACGATTTCAACTCCCATTTTGGAGAGTAGCTTGTGTTTTTCTCCGGTTTCGGGCCAGGAGGGTAGTAGGAGGGACTTTGGGAAACTCAAGGATTAGTAGCTCAAGGTCGACAAATGTGCAAATTGTCATTATCAATGTGATAAGAAGTATCATGGCAGAATACACCCTAGGTGTCAGTAAAACTATCGCAGATCCAAGCCGCTCTGATTTGAGGGATATTGAAAACTCTCTTGATGCTGTCACGTGCTGTACAGCTGCCTTGCAGAAGTTTAAAGTTCGCCTGGGTGGCGTAATATCTGATCATGAGTCTCTTATCACTCGCAGTTGAACCGTCGGCCTAATTTGGGGTACATATACTCATCTAACGCCCAGTCTATGAATCGCAATGGTCAAGCCGACGGTGACGACGAATTCAACTCTCACATCGAAAACATGATCAAGGATTATTCTGTTGGGTTCATGAATCTTTTTTTTTGTACGTCGGTTCTACCAGCTCGTTTGGTTGTTTGAATGATTGACCAGGAATTTGGAGCCCGCGAACAATTTCATCAGCCAGGTCGTAGATCCCCCGTTGAAGCGTCACCTACTATTGCCTGCGAAACTGTCAGCAGACCGTTCTGTTCGCTGATAAAAATCAAAGAGAAGAGAGGGATTTGGTATGGGTCCAAACGACATAATCTCCCCAGAGACGTATATCATCGTCATCACCTCGACAGTCAATAAGCCAACACAGTTGGGCACTCCACAGGGGGCCTTGAAGATCTTTGAAGCTGAAAGATTTTTTCGGCTTGTTTTTCTGGGAACGTCTGTTGTGCAGGAAACATCATACAACAATGTTTGGTGTGATGACCAACAAAAACTCTGCGGGCACCACCAAGCGTCTAACCTGACCCAACTTACCATTCTCCAAACTGGTCTTCGAGTGTACTATAGGTGCTCAGGCGTTGCAACAGAAAGTGGACAGAGCGACGCAACCTCACCTTACTCGTCAAGTAGCTGTTTATGGTGTTGGCTAGGAACCTTACCCGTCAACTATCAGCACCTGTTTTTCCAGCGTTGGGTAGGAGTTCCTTGCACCACGAAGCTCCGCGACCTCAGAAAAGGCATTTCCGAAGAGCCAAAATTGGTCTCGATGCCGCATCCCGAGCCATAAGCCCATACATGATACATAGCCAATACACCCGCCATATTCCGTCATTACTCCAGCATGTCGTATAATGAGACGATGTTGTTCGTCATGGATGTTTCGATTAGTAGTCCCGCGATCCATTATCTTGAATCCAATTGGGACTATACTAGATCCCCACGGCAATGTTCGAGCGCACGGACCAGAAATTAGAGAGGTTGCGTGAGCCGGAACTTGAAAAGTAGGTCTCGCAAACTCACCCGTCTTTGCTATTAGATCCCGTTACTCTACCAAGACCTTAGTCCGCAATCGGTGTCGAGAGTGATAATCAAGACTCAAAAGAAAAAGTCATTGTCGCGCCGAGCATTGCGGATCCTAACTTTGTGCGGCAGGAGGGGACCAGGGACGACGGGGACGACGGAGTCTTTTCTTCTTCCAAAGGCATTCCCTCCATCTTACCTGTCTGTCGTCAGTTGATGCTTGCCACGTACGATTGGGAGTAGACTGGTTTTTCTGCTCAGGACGTGCGTTTTCGGGAACAGACCGCGGCAACGATTGGGGATAGCTTATGCGACTGAGCAATTTGGGAACTATCAGACGATGACACCCTTTTGACACACAAATGCTGAAGCTTCTGCCACCGCTGCCGTGTGTCGTGGTCGCCGACGAGAGGTCTGATGTATAGGTGGTGCTCTCTCGCAGAAATTTCCATTCTACAATGTCCTACACCAGCGCTCGTGAAACCCAACTGCTCCCGATTCCACTCCCACTGATGAGGACAGGCGAGCCAGAGATTGATTAGGGAGGCGCAGCATGGGTGCGTTCACGCAGGACACACCGAAACTAAAGCTGCTACTGTCACTGTCGCCGCCAAGAGTCTCTTCCAGATCATCGGCCACTAGCGCTGGTACACCACGCTGATATGGAGACGGAGAAAGGACCCATGCTATCGAAGTACGATTGACTAGCCGATTCTGTCTCCACACTTTCGTGGTAAGTTGCTGGGAATATATGTTACGTAGAAGGGGATGACGAGTTGGAGGTTTGCAGATCTCCCGCCGCAGCCGTCGAAGATAGACGAGATCGTAGTACAAGTCTTGAAATAGAAGGTGAGGTCTTTTCTAGTTTGTCTCATAATCTCACCTTTTGTTAGGAATACCAGACTCCCAAGGTCGTCAGATGGTCAACATTGAACTGACCCATTCCTGACATATTCCCGACCCACTATCTAGCAGGGCACCTCACACATGCCGACTGCAGTGTATGTCAAGTCGACGACGTCATAAGAACGACAAGGGGGGAGAAACCGTCCACAAAATGAACCGAACCGGACGAACTATGGACAGAAACCCAAAGACGGCCCTTTCCACTTAACCCGCCCGATTTTGGCCCATACCAGCCATATCAGTCAGGAAGCAAACTGTACCGACTTCACTTAGGTCGTGTAGCACCTATAGATAGGTCTGCACCATTAAAGGTGTGCTGGGAACATCTATCTGACCTGACTTGTCGACTACCTAAAACGGCATTTGGTCGTGTGTGGAGAAATAGGAAACCAGAACATAGATTCCTCCAGTGATTAGCCCAACTTGGATCCACAATGATGAATAACAAGACAAGGAATATTGAAGAAGAAAATCTGAGTAACAGAGATGGTGAAATGCTTGTCGACAAGAGTGAGGAACTCAGTAGGCGGATAACTTGGGCGGGCATTTTTTGAACATTTCTAGCCTGCGACGAGTGTCGCAAGTCCTATGTGGCTTGCAAGACGCAGTCGGATGGTGGACCCTGCAAAGAGTGTCTCCTACGAGACATCCAATGCAGCTTGGATCGACCCAGTGCTGGCAAAACGAATGTTGATTTCTTCAATTTGGAAGAGTCAGATAAGGGAGAGCGTATACGACAATGGCAGGTCGACCACCAAATGGCGGCCGCCGAGTTGGCTGAGGCTGCCCGTGAAGCGTTTACCCTGCTGAAGGACGATGCTGAGCTGAGGGCAAGCCTGCGTCTCGGCTCGCAAGGATCCGGTCGGGCGACGATGTCCACTTCGTTGAACGACGAGCGAGCATATGCCGCCAGAATTGCGACGGGTGTCCGAATCAACCTGAAGGGTAAACGGCGGGCTCGTGGCGAGAATATTGCAGACGAGGCTCGCAATAGGGATCTGGAGGAAGAAAAGTGATGCAGATACAAAAACAGCTCTGTCTGTGATTTATTCAAACACGAAATCATTGATCTTTCCACTGCTTGTGCGAGCTAGAAATTTTGTAGGTAAAGTCAGAGCGCTGGCTAGATATCTGGAACAGAACACTCAGGAATACTTACTTACTCAAGACGACCCGACACCTCTACGAGAGCCACACTGTCCTAGGGGTTTGCTCGTGGCCTCATCTGCCAGCATACCCTCTCTGGTTCTGGCTTATGGAAACAACTTGGTTGATGTTGGCGGAGAAAAAACGTCACCGTGACCGCCGCTACTCTGAATCTTCTGAATACTGAATACCTAGACCATGAGATTGGTGTTGATGGAGAAAATGTCGTTGCCGCCTCTACTCTCTGATTTTTCTGAATACTTACCGTACTGAACACCTAGACCAAGAGATTTGATCGATGAATGCAGAAGATGTATGCTCAACCATCCGTGGGATTGAATCTTTTCAGACTTTGTCAGTGCGACTCACTCACAAACTAACCTTAAAAGCCACACGACACAAATTGATATGCGCATGGCAATCTAAACTACCCAGTACTTGTTCGACTGATTGTCTACAGACCGAATGGTCCAAAGCTGCTATAAAACTGAACACAAGCCTCCGAGTCATATATCAAAAGGGCACCCTCAGGCACCTCCCAAGATTCAGGCATCCATGCGCCACAGTACTGGCAGAACATTCTGAATTATTAAATCGACATCTTGTTTCAGGTGTCGAGCAGGGCCTCCGAGTCTGTGACTGCAAAAAAAACATATCCCCTCGTCGATGACAAGTAATATCCAACTTTCATCGACTCCAAACATGGTGTCGTCGATAGCTGAAAGCTAACAAAACCTGACGGGGTCGAATTATTTGAATCGAGCCTGAGGCCTGAAGAATGCTTGGTACAACGTCTTGGGGTTCATGGTTGCCTGCAAGTTGTTTTCGTCACTAGTAGGGAGATGGCATACCTCTGCGGAAAAAAACTATCTCCACTTTCGATGGAGTCCCTTTAAAGCTTTAACCCGAAGCACGACGTCATAACACTGTTATGAACTTGCTCATGACCATCCATTTACTGACCCTTTCTTCGGCCGACCTTGGAGCTCGGAATCCTAACGGAAGGAGTGGTAAACTTTGCCTGATTTTTTCTACAAAAGTCGCCTCTGACTAATTTTCTTACTCCTTTGCGGCTTTGCCATGCTTGACTGAACCTTTCTCTAGAATTGGTCGCGAAGGCATTGTGGCATAGAGGCTCGTTGAATCTGACTCGGCACTCGTGACAGAATGTAGCTTTCTTTCGCTCACAAGGTCGAATCAACTCCATGAGCTCCAGTTGCCTAAGGAGAAGTCCTGGACGCCAGTCGGGTGAAAGAGGTTGGCGCCAATTTAGCCAAACCGAGCAAAGACCGAGCTCCGAATTTTGACGGAAGGGATTCATTCAGAAATCTATCTGAGAACCACACTGTCTATCCGCAGACGGGCAAGCGGGACGAGCCTGGTGAGCCTTGATTGTTTTTTTGGCCTTGAGAGAGGGTGGACCCCGACCCCGACTCTTGGCTCACGCAGTGTCTGTCACTGAACTCAAGTGGGTCTCCACGAGCGGTTCGAATTGAAGAGTAATACCTCCCAGAAACTCGAGGACCAGACTCGGCGTTATGCATCATATGCTATGCATCATATGCATGATCAGTCTTACGACTGACAGGACGCTTCTACTTGAAGGAAGGAAGGAAGGAAGTGTGTTAACGGCACGGTCCAAGACTTGAACGCCGCTTTCCAGGGAGTAACTAAGCACTGCAGTACATGCCATTGCCCCCAGAATCAGTCTACCACCTGAGCTCGCCGCAACCCAAAGCTGTAGATCTTTCGACGCTCTTCGCACCTAAACAGATCCAGACATCTTCCATCGTCTCACACTTCTTCAACACGGAACCTCACCGTTTATACTGCTATAGCACGAACATAGGCAGAGAGTTGTAATGCTGCAGTACCTCAAAGACAAATTTGGCCAACAATGAGGCCTGGAAATAAGCACTTTCAGGAATCTCGATACATCGGCTGTCTGTCGACATACAGAACCACAGGAGGAAATCTGAGCGACGTTGGATGAGGAGAGGATTGGGCCAGAAGAGAAATGCATGTTCAGCAGTCTCAAGCACGTTGTGACAAAAACGACAGAAGCGATGTTCGTAAGGTACGCACAATCTGTGATTGTCAACCCAGGCCAGTCTAGTCACAGCGAGGGAGGGATACCAGTTATAAGTTTTGTGAGCGCCTTTCGATGTCGTGCGTTGTGCGCGTTCTTCAAGTAGTGACGCATCCACAAGGTCTTATTCCATCCTCAACTGGTTCGAGGTGTTCGGGAATTGGGTAAGTGGTGCAATACAAGGTGGCCAACTCGGTCTCTAAACAGTCCGTCCGATCATAGACCTCTGCATGCCCTTGAGCATTAATAAGCAAGTCACCTAAGCGGTCCACGGCATCAACAGCTAGAAGGGGATGTACTGAGCGCAGTTTTGAGATCAGAGAAACAGGGACGATGACCAACCTTGACGCTCCCGTTGAGCGCTCGCCTGACAAACGCATCAGAGGCCCTGAGAAAGCCAAGTTGCACATCTTCGAGGCTAACCCTAGCAGACTCATCGATAACCACCTCACAGTAAATAAGGTGTGGATCCACGCAACCCATGTAAAGGAGAAACCCGTCGTCAATTCATTCAGCGGTCAATATGTACTAACAGAGGATAACTAGCTACATTAATACGAAAATGTTACAAGTAGAATAGTAAAAAAATCTGGATGCATGCAACTCTATGTTAATGCGGTGATGTCCGATTGCACTTAGTCTTCTTTCCTCTTCTTGGGATTGGGTGAACTTGATTTCTCAGTGTCGGTGTTACTCGTCAGCGATTCCATGGAGTCTGCCCCCGGTCCTTTCCTTCTCTTCAGGTTCTTCCTTGGAGAGGGGGGGACATGTGTGGGAGTCACCGTGGTGAAGGTATTGACGGGATACGGCGTATGTGCCGTTGTGTCGGAATCAGTAATGCTAGGCGTGCTTGCGACTTGACCGAAAGATCCACCGACTGGGTGATCAGGAGAAATGATGTGTCTAAAGCCAGCCTGGATGACACCAAAGAAGCTGGAGGGCTCTAGTGGAAGTTTGAAGGTTAGATGGGTGACTTACACTGGATCCCGGGTATACACACGAGTTGAAACTTCTGCATGTTCCTGTGGCATTATAGTGGAATATTGACCCGGACTTGCTTTCTGGCATCCTGCAAACAGGTCATTGAGGGGAGAAGACAGACAAGAGGCTCACTGTCGAGATCTGAATCACTATACCAACGGACTTCGTCCAGAGGATTCTTCTCTTGCATCCCATAATGCATAGGGGACATATCGACAATGATATGATCTTCCTTCAGCTGATCGATACCAACAAGCTCACCATCGGTGTTCTTGAGTTGCCCAGGAATATTTGCACCAGGCCTGTTACGTAACTTATGCACAGCATCGACAATGTTTTTTGGTGTAACTTTCTCCCTGAATTTCTCTCGGTCCCTCCAGGGGATCACTATCCAGTCAATGATTCTATACAAATCACGCGTTCTGATTTGCTCGAAAACCTTGCGGGAGTAGGCCAGTTTCTAATTGAAGAGTCAGATTGTATCGAGTCAAAAGTGAAGACAGACGGGGTCCTTGGACTGCTCGATCTCGGTTTGGATGTGATCTGTTAAGTTGACGTACTCGGCGGGGTCAAAGACACGATCAGACAGCTTGAGGATCGGGTCTGCCGCAACCAGAGCATCCACCAACATATACTCGATCGCCTTTGCTGTGAAACACATGAAAAAGGTACAGTGAGAGGAAGTAAAGGTACATACCTGTCTTGTGATTATAGATCATTTTATGAAGTTTGAATCGTGAAGCACAAATCTCGTAAATTTGATTAGCATCTTTGATATGATAGCAAATCTGGTTGTCAATGACGCGGGCAGACTTGATGATTCTGTGAAAAGTCATAGTGAGTGGGTGACAGTGAGGAGAGAAGGACGCGCAACCTGTTGAGATTGAGATGGATGGCATCTCCCGTCATGTACGAATCTCGTAGGATATAATCGAAGCGGTCAACATCCAGGCCGTTTCTTTTGTTGGAAACAATGTCGAAAAGGAACTGCTGCTCTCTGGTGAGCTGATCAGTATGATAAGGGAGTACTTTAAAAGGAACACATACCCGGGGCATCGGCCAGACTCTCCTGAGATCAAGGCCTTGATGAAGACGCGATCTTTTGCGGGTATTTCAATGCCATTCTCGTCGATAAGATGGTCAAGCATATTCTCAGAGCCTTGTTCGTGTTTCCACTTTTTATCGGGTCTATCGAACCGTGTTAATTAATTGGTAACAAGGGTGCAATGAAAGAGTACAGACTTTACTCGAGGCATGAAGTGGCCATCCCATACGTGCGACCACGGCCCGTGACCCAAATCATGGCACAAGCCAGCCACTTCGACGCACTGGACATCTCTCGTGGTCAATCCGAGCCTTGGCTGCGTGTTCTGGATATGTTCGGCCATCAAACGAGCCAGATATCCGACGCCTTGCAAAGAATGAGCATTGTAGCTGCTGAAATGAAATGGACGTCACACCAAGACAATGCTCAAAACGGTTGTGAGAGGCACCTGGCCACACATTGTAAGATGTTCCTAGCTGTTTTAGATTTCTAAGTCGCTGGAACTGTTTTCTTCGAACGTGTCAAAGGACGATGGCAAAGAAACGGGGCGAATTACGTGTCAATGAAGGTCCAGCCTCGATGGCTAATTGAAACTAAGGTAGTTCTAAGTTTGAGCTTGAGAGATTTATGCAAGCCAGGCTCACTCAGACCGTGGATCGGATCTTTGATGTAACGTTCTTTCATCAATGTGAAGGGAGCGTGAGAGGAAGACGCGTCTATTTTATTTATAACATCAAAGTTTATTTACAATTAGTCTCTATGCTTTATCATTTTGAGAATCACCTTGCTGTTGCTGTACAGGTCGCTTTTCAATATCTGGCTGCTTCTCTCGTCCCTCTACGACACTCTTCCTCCACTCCAAGCCTCCCTGATATCCAAACCACGTGTATCTGTCACAGTGCGGACCTCGCAGAAGTAGAATAAAGAGCTGCCATCCATACCAACCCAGGCCAAGGGCAGCCCCTGCTCGCCACCCAAAGTTGATGAAGACCTTTGTTCCAACCGACGTTCCCATTACTTGTCCGATGAAGAGCGAAAGAATAAGGACCGCGTTCAGCCTGGCTCTGGCAGCCTCAAGACCTTTGATCCCAAATACTTTGGTCGTCAAACTGACCTGCAGCATCTGTCTAAACACGTCGAGTCCAATAGTGGCTATTATGACCGCTCCTATGGCGGATTTGGAGATGCCTCCAGCTGCGACTTGAATGGATTGAAAGACGGAGAGAGCGATGATGCCGACTAGGGAAGCATACCAAGGGATCAGGTTATCTATAGTGCGTCCTACCAAGGGACCAATGGCGACACCAAACATGCCGATGAGACCAAAGAGTCCGATTAGTAGTCTAACGTCTCGTGTCAGCATTGAGGCGATGATAAAGTGAGAGAATACTCACGTCGAATAGAAATAGGGCGGTCCACCGAGGAGAAAGGTCAAAGTAACCCAAAAATTGCTGAAACAGGCGCTGGACGCCAGATTGATCAAGCAGGCCTGGATCAATACTGGCTCGGTTACGCAGAACTTTGCCATGGTCCACAAAATTTTCCAGTAGGTGAGACGCTGGTTTTTTGCAGGGTAATCCGGAATGACGAGATAAGAAGTGACGAGAACGAAGGCTTGGACACCGATGGACATGTAGTAGACGTCGCGCCAGCTGGCGTATTGGGCGATTATGCCTGATAGCACACGGGCAATGAGTACTCCAAAGAGTAATCCTGAAAGGACTACTGATAGCGCTGATGCACGACGTTCAGGTGGTGCTAAATCAGCTGCAAGGGGGAGAAGGATCTGGGGTGTTACAGTTACGACTCCGACAAGAAATGATATCACTTCGAACGTAATGTTCGAGTTGGCCAAGGCGATACCGATCGTGAGTGTGCAAGAGAGGGTGATTAAAGTAAGGATGAGTTGTCGTCGCGGAACGAGGTCACCCATTGGGGATATCAAAAGCAGGCCTATTGCATATCTGTCTTGGATTAGGGCAAAGCACGATTAGTGGCGGAAAGCGTACCCAGCTTGGACAAGTGTTGGGATTCTAGACACTTGTTCATCGGTCACATTAAATGCGGTGGCCAGGTCGACTGAGTGGTTACTAGTCAGGTCGCTTTTTACGTGGAGGCATAAGTACTTACTGAGGATAGGCTGACAGTAATACAAGTTCGCGACAGCTACCTTTTGAGTTAGCTCGACAACAGCGGCAAAAGAGGCTGACTGAAGGTCGATGTAAAGCCAAAGGCAATGTTCAGTACAATTCCAAAGTGAAAAGGCTTGCTGGGGTCATAACGCAGATGAGCAGGTATTGGTATGAAGAAAAATTCTTTGGCCGGACCCAGTTCAGATTGTTTGTTGTCATTGTGGTCGTCAAGGTGGTTATGGTCATTTTGAAAGGTCGAGGCTTCTACTGTAGGAGCAGGAGATGCAGAGCTCATGACGGTGACGGCCAGTAGCAAAGAGGAAGGCCGCGAATACGCAACGCGCCGTGGTGCCGTACCCGGCTTTATGTTTTTCCAGCCTTCAAATGCAACCGTACTCTCTTGACGCTATGCTTGGAGGATGAAAGGATGTTCATGCTCAGCGCTAAGAGCAATCCACAAGAACCAGCCAACTTGCCAAGCCATTTCGAAATTGAATACTTGGCAAGAACATGCGGAGATTTCGATGCACCAGCAGTTCCTTCAGGCCTCATGCTGTGCAGATTGATGATGATGATGAATGTTCCCGTGCTGTTCGCTGTCGGTCCGAGTTGGAGTATCGTACTAGTACAACCATCATTGAGCGTTGAGAGTAAACAGGTCTTGATACTCACAGCTGGATTCCATCTCCTGGCCTTGGGTCTTCGAGTGTCCCTCAGAGCAACAAAAAAACGAGTCATTCTTGCTTGAAGAACATCAGAACAATGCTCTCAAAGCCACGTCTGACTATAACCTTTCATATATTATGCCATGCCATAAAGGTCAACGCGTGCCACGTGACTTTCCAGCTATGCTCGTCCGCCGGCCGATCGGTATTTCGTACGTCAACAAACTCGAGCGTTGTTCGACCCGAGATAATGTTTTCCAGGAAAAATCTTGTCGCAAAGGGCAAGAAACCATTTTCTGCAGTTCTGAACATCTCCTCGGCCACTGCGAGCTCAGCCTTTACAAAATGTTGGACACACAGCACTAACAAGACTTCGGCACTCTTCAGAACAGTGAGAAACCACAGTAGACGAGCGTATGCCACCGACAACTCATCGGGCGACCAGTTTGGCAACGGCGTCCCTTTATTTCGTAGGTAAATTGCTACCATTTCAAGCAATTCACTTATTGCCAGGGCGACTACTGAATGCTTGGACACAGACCCCAACAAAATGGTACCCGCTTCCTATTGCAGTTGGCGCTCTCCTTCTTGTCGCAATTCAATACCGCAAGAAATCAAAGCGTGCAGCTCAAGAGCTTGAAGTCGACGAACACGGTATCGAGGTCATTAAACTCAAAGGTCCATGGCAGGTTCACGTCCTTGGCGCTCTTCCTTTGCGAAACATGTCCAGACTGTGGGGCTATGTAAACTCCTTCGAGCTACCAGTCTGGTTCAGACCATTTGGCTTTCATTTATTCGCCCTCACTTTTGGCTGCAACCTCGAGGAAATCGATTCGGAAGACCTCAAGGCCTATGCCAGTCTCGGCGACTTTTTCTACCGCAAGCTGAAGGACGGAGCCAGGCCAGTAGACAATGCTATTCTCGTACGCGTGTATCTCCACCTTCTTTTGCCACTCTAATATTCAATAGGTCAGTCCAGCAGATGGTAAAATCTTGCATTTCGGTGCCATCAAAGACCTACGCGTCGAACAAGTCAAAGGAATGACTTATTCTCTCGATGCTCTTCTCGGTGTCGAACGTCCAGGCTCACCCTCACCATCCATTGCCGTATCCCACTCAAGCATGCCCGTTGTGGAGGACAAAGAATTCGCGAATGTCAACGGCATTGAATACTCCCTCGACCAACTCATCGGCGCTTCCTCTTCCGGTACATCTACTCCCACTTCTCCCCACAAGATCGGCGAACAGGTCGACGCGTCAGTCGTAGACCCTGTGCAGAACGTCGCACATGACACTTCTGTTGCTCTCCAAATGGGTGTTCAACCATCAATATCACGAACCAACTCCTCCTCATCCATAGCAGCCAAAGTCAAGCCTGGCAATGCCCTGTATTTCACAGTTATTTACCTTGCACCAGGTGATTATCACCGCTTCCATTCACCAACGGCCTGGGTCGTTGAGCGGAGGAGGCATTTCGTAGGCGAACTGTTCAGTGTTAGTCCCTACATGGCAAAACGGTTACAAAACCTCTTTGTCTTGAACGAGCGCGTCGCTCTCTTGGGTAGATGGCGTTATGGTTTCTTCAGTATGGTCCCTGTGGGTGCTACCAATGTCGGAAGTATTAAAGTCGACTTTGATAAAGATCTCCGCACGAATGAGCCTCAGAAAAGGAGAGACCGAATGCCACCTGGCTCATATACTGAGGCCGTATATTCTGCTGCATCACCACTGTTGGGTGGACAGCCTCTCACGCCTGCTCAGCAGATGGGTGGATTTAGACTCGGCAGTACCATTGTACTGGTCTTTGAGGCCCCAGAGTCCTTTGAATTTGCGGTCAAGGCCGGCCAGAAGATTAAAGTCGGCAAGAAGTTGGGAGGTTTGAGGGAGGAGAGTAGAAAAGACATTTAATGTTCGGCATTCATTTTCGTACCATACCACACATTGCATTAGTCGGATACACAATACACTCGCAATCATAGTTGATAGGAGTCGGTTATATCCACGCTCTACATTACAACTCATCGCGTATAGGCTCCTCTTCCGACTCCCCTTCCGGCTCCTCCGACTTGGAGTGGGGTATCTCCCCTTCCTCGACAATCGGTATCCATTCAGACTCATCAACAAGCTCCTCTGCCACTGGCGATGCCTCAGAAGGCGTTGGTGCAGCCGAACTCGTCGAACTCGGCTTTTTAGTTGCTTTAGGAAGCTTGCGTTTCCAAAGCCGCTGCAGATGTTGCTCAAGCACTTTTGCTCGGGCCCTCATCTCTGTGGTCTCGATCACTGGATCTTGATTCTTCTTCACCGACTTTTGCTTCTCTACCCACGTCAATAGCCAAGACTCGTGATCCTTCAATGTTTTTTCTAAAGCGTCTAGTTCGTCTTTGGTCCACTTCGATGGAAGGTCGGCTTCCATTTCGTTTGTCAGATTTTGACGCGCCTCGGTCAAGAACATGCGAGTAGACCAGTTCCACATTTGACTGTTGTTGAGCGCTTGAGGGAAGGCTTCGATCTCCTTGTATCGATGAACAATTGGACGTTCGAGGGTCCTGTATACAGAATAAGAGAGAAAAGAAAGGTAAAAGAAAGACACACTCTAAAGCATTTCTCTTATCCAAGAACTGTGATGTCTCGGCAATGTCGCCTTTGTCATGTAACCATACAAAAGTCTCGTCTAGCCTTTCTTGGATTGCCTTTCGTTCTACATCTTGAGAGCATTCCTTGAAGGGCGTCTCCTTATTCTCCTCATCCAACAAATCACGTAGTTTGTAGAGGTAGCTCTCAAGGGTGTTGCGAGCTTCTTCCTTGCGGGCCTTGGCACTCTCTTCCAAGTCGATAGCTCGAAGTCTATTCCTGATCAGCACAACATAATGAAGGCGTCGTTCTTTTTACCTGCTTCGTGCCTCACGTTTCTCTTCAGGCGTCATTGGTGGAATAGATGTGAAACGATTGGTGACGGTCAGTTTGATGGTGTTCTCTTGGGGTGAAGGTTTCTTGGTTGGCTTCGACTCGCTGCTTGACGACGTCGACGACAACACTGCAGAGGAAGGAGATTCTGTGTTCGACGACGGGCTTGTTGATTCGTCCCTCGGGGGAGTATTCTCAGCGGACTGGGTCTCCACATCCGTGGAAGATGATGTCCCTGCACCAAAAAAGTCTTTCAGTTTTCCTGTCATACATTATAGCGGGACAAAGGAAGCCAAAAAGCGGTACCAACCGGTGAGTGATTCGTCCTTAATTTCCCCATAGACAACGGCGTCGGATACGCTAACGAATCCGGACTCTGAAAGGGTTAGGGTAGCCTTGACAACTGGATCTACTGCTCCACGTTCAGTCAAGTTGGCAATTCCTTCAGCAACACCGGCTAGGTCAGCTTCTACCATTCTTGTGGGAAAACCTCTGCAGGCTACCTCAGTTTCCAAAGAAAATCAGCAGTTTACTTACGGCGCGACCTCGTTTTTGTAATCCAAGTGAATTGTAAAGTCTTCTTTTCTCTTGAACGTCAGCGTCTTCTTAGTTCCGACTTTGGATCCTGCTGGGAAGATAAGAGTCGTTATACTTCTAGGTTTAGTATTTGCGGAAGTTGTGGCCGTAAAGTAGGAGGCTTGAATATCGTAAATGCTGATATCGGAGACCTTGATGTTCTTGGTTTTGAACTGCCTGCTAAGGGAAGCACCGTGAAGACCCGCTCCTAGAACAGCTGCCTCATCAGCGTTGACGTTTAGGGCAATTTTGTCTCTACGCAAAAGAATAAAGGATTAGCAACTAGAGTAGGACTAGACGTACTCTCCAACGGCTGCTTTGACAGCAGCTTGGATCATGGGCGTTCGGGTACTGCCACCAGTGAAAATCACGGAGGTGATGTCATCCTAATGGAGAAGGTCAAGGAAATTCTGTGGTATGCACACACTTACCAGTGTTAGGTTGGCGTTGTGCAAAGCACCATATATCGGATGTGTAAACTTGGGCTTGAGGTCTTCGCAAGCCGCCTCGAATCGCGCTCTTGTCACTTTGGTCTTGAAATCGATATCAAAGGCGGCGCCCTCTACCTATAGAGTGTTTAGGAATGGCACAAAAAGACGAGTGATCTTACAGTTGCAATTGCATCCGTGTTAGCGCTTAGAATAGCCTTGACACGGCCTGCTTCCTTCCACAGCTTTGCCATCCCTCGCTTATCACTCCGGATGTCCTTGTGGTGTTTGGTATTAAAATCCTCTACTAAGATTTCCCTCAATCTCCGGTCCAACTCTGTACCTCCAGTACTGCGGTCGTAACCCACGCCGAGGACTGTGATTTGCGTTCCCGGCGAGTCTCCCTTAGAGTCAGAACTGAACTTGACGAGTGTTGCACGTATAGCGGATGCCCCAGCATCATAAAAGATATGATACTCGGGATTGGGGAATGTTCTAGTCATGGCGTAGTTGACAGCAACGGCAGTTCCGTCGTGAATGAGGGCTAATGTCCTCATGCCGGCAATCTCGACAGCATCAGCGACCGCGTCGCGTTCAAATGAGCTGTAGTATGGCGGTACTGTGACGATAACGTCCTGCACCTTCTCTCCAGCCAGCGACTCGGCCAAACCTTTGATATAAGAGAACTGCATGGCTATGAGTTCCTCCGTGCTCCACTCTGTTCCATCGCTCTGCTTCAGGCCCACAGTTTTCCTCGCAGTCTCGAATACTTGCACCGAAGATATGGCAGTAAAGTAAATTGTGAATTCAGAGTCAAATGGAGCGCCCTGAACCAACTTTAATGAAGAGAAGCTGTCGGATGGAAATCGGGATGCCTAGTTGAGTGCGAGTCACTTGATGACTTGGTCTTAAGCCAACGGACGCACCATATTGAAAGCATCTGTGCCAAAAAGTCTGTCGCTCTTTTTCCAAGCAACCGAGGACTGAATTTTTCGCTTGGAGTCCTTGTTGAGCAACACGTCGAATGGAACGCCGGGTTTCATGAGTGAAGCCTTGATATAGTCGGTTCCATAGTCGATTGCGAGGACCGAGGCCAAAGAAATTGCAGGGAGGATAGCGAGGAAAGCAACAAGGCAGTAGTTTAGGTTATGCATATTAGTGGCCCAGTTTAAACATCTAAGTCGTCAGTGACACGTAGAGGGAGAGCAAAATTTAGGTCACGTTCTGAAACGGTCATGCGTGACTTGCTTCAAACTATCATCCCAAGATATCGATCTCGTCCTTCTACCTCGAAGACTTTTCTCTACTCTTTTGGAAGGCGCTTGTACCCTCACTGGGTCCACAGTGTTTCGGTTATTTTACGGCGACATTGTTTCAAACTTGGAGCTGTCTCAAACAATTTACAGGACCAGTATAGACATGACACGTAGCCAATAGGGTAAGTAGACAGTAAATTATACCGACATGGGCCTGCCAGGGTGTACCAATAAGTGTGGAAGCTCAAGTATTTCTGCATGTGCATCTATTAAATATCGATTGATTTGTGCGTAGAGACTTCGGAAAAGCATGGTCGACACTATCCCAGCGTTTAACGCTGTTGCGAAGATTGTGTGCCCACATGCCTCGGCTGGAGTTCCGTGGCTATAAGAAAAGAATCAGTGAAAAGGGAAAGCGTAGACCATGATCTCAAACCTCTACGCCTGGGCTGGGCCGTCAAGTCTTGGCGCCCTGAGGATCTTCAGTGAAACTAAACCAGCTCAGCGCTGACAGACCTTTAGACTTTTCCTGTGGATCTGTCTTATCGCGACCGCCACCTAGATCTAGAGATAAATAGCATGGCACCAAAACGTGGACGCACCTTTGATAATTCTGAAGACCTGGGAGAACTTGCGCCAAAAGCCACGAGTCGGACTTTCAGAGTGGTTAGAGTGGACGTGAGTAACAATCTCTTTGGCCGTTTTCGTCGGAATCCCAGATTCCATCAAAGCACTCTCGAGTTCTTGGGGACGCCAGGGTGTAGAGGATGACTGGCTCAGTAGTGAATGTGCAGACTTGAGAAGTTCCTTCAGCCATTTGATCCGTTCCTGCAGAGTATTACATGATCAGGCTCTTATCGATATGAAGGTTGGATCGGTACCATTCTCCAGCCATCCTGACGATAGTTAGACGCAATCAGATTCTCCACCGCCTTCTTCGACATGTCATACTCGGCCTCGAATGTATATCTGCCACGGATCTGCTTGCCTCTCGTGGCAGTGATGCATGCATGACCTATGAAATGCATATTATAGCGATCAAACGAGGCTTCGTTCTCGGACCACCAAGCATCCATCGTAGGCTCATGCCCTTCGAGGCCAGTTACGACAGCAACGACCGGGACTTTTCCCTGAGATAGAGCGTCTGAGAACAGTTTATAGTTGTTCACAGTGTTTGTGGTGATCCTTTTAGCTCGCATACAGAAAACGAGAAGGTTGACTCCACCCTCGAGATTAGTGAAAAGTCGATAGAGATCTTTGACTGCAGCTTTACTGGATACAGTCCCCTGTTTTGCTTCGTTCAGACCAGCTGTGTCGTAGATAGAGTATTGCGAGTCTCTAATCCATATGTCATAGTTGACACTACTGAAAGTGCATCCTGAAAGTCCCGAGGAGGTCGGTGCCATGTTCCTTCCAAGTAACATGTTCACCACAGAACTTTTCCCTGCGCCAGATTCTCCGAAAATGACGACATTTCGATGCTGCGGCATACAAGGAAGAGGGAGATCCAAGGCTTTGAAGGCGTAGAGAGTGGTTCAAAACGCAACGGATAGGAACATGTGGGCAGGGCAAGGCAAATTAAACTGCAGACTTGTGCCGTGCAGAACTACTTACTACCAATCACATCGGAAGTCTGGATTCTGGTTCCTGGCTGACACGCGTGATATTCAATGTTGAGGATTCCGAAGGTTTATTATGAACCCGTCCCGGCGTTATTGAAACGGCAGGTTGGGGCGTCAGTTGGGCGTCAAGTGGTCAGCGGGTCCCAATTACCACGTGGCCGTGACAAGCGGACTCAGTCGCGTCGAGCGCTCGGCGGCTATCGTACATCTTCCATTTTGCCATTTTGCAGTTATGGGCGTCTCTGCTCTTTTTTGTATCGTGCTCAGCGCTCAGGTGTAAGGGCCTATAAAAGGACTAACAATGTGAACTTGAAAGACACGCAAAATGACCAACAACACCGACTTTGATCCTAGGTCAACCACACTTACATTGTGCTGAATCCACTCTCACACTTTTCAGTGATGTGCTGCCTGTGTTGGAGTATAGACCGCCTTCCTATGAAGAAGTTGAGCTTGAACAAAGGTAAGTTTGCCTCCGCCATTGTCATTTGCTTACAATCCTGTAGTAAACATGTCCACAAAAAGGTCAGCAACCTTCTTCATTCTGACGTCGAATCCATAATTTTTTAGTTTTCTGAAACCACTTCGAATGTCTTCCGTCGCGTCGGTATGGATGTACTATCACCCACTGACACCATCATCCTGTGCGCGCACTCTGTATTTTCTAGTAGATTCTCAATTGACTTCGTCTGTCCAGAATCATGGGCAATCGAGGCGCTGGAAAACATAAAGTAAAGCTCAGCACTCAGTAAAATTCTGATCTGACAGTTCCTCAGTTCTTCGAAGCATTGGCGTCAGACTCATCGCCTTATCTCATTCAATCTAGTTCCGTGGACATATGGCTTCTTCCAGGTCTTATCGGCCCTAACGTCGCCGTGATAATACTGCCTGGTATTGGAGGCACCAGTCCGATGGACACGACTATCTGGGAACAAAATGCTGCTGTACTCAAGGAGATGTAAGTCCCGAGAATTTGGCAAGCCACACCCGAGTAATCGAACTGCAGGTACAACCGCAACCTTACGCTCTCTGGAATTGTGTATCTTCAACCTATCTCTGCAAAAGTCACCTCGTCCCTTTTGACACGAAGCTTCCACTTATTTGAAAAAATGTGCGGTAAGGAAGCCGCAGCGGGAGTTTTGCTTGTGACAACGAAATGGGACGGCGTCCGTCAGGATCTCGCGAGGCAGCGCGAAGACCACCTGAGATCTGAATCTTGGGCACGGCTTTTGAATCACGGTGCTTCTCTTGACCGTTTCAACGGAACAACCGACTCTGCATGGAAAGTCCTCCGGCCGTGCTTCACCCGAAGAAATAGATACATTCTTCAGCTTCAACGAGAACTCGATACAAAGCTGTTCATTTGCACCGATGTTGGATTGACGGTCTTATCGTCTGCCGCCGACCATCACCACCATCATTTTCACAGAACATCCAACCGTGAGCGAGACTCGCTTGCTTCGATCATCAACACATTTCATGCCATCGAAAATGCTGGCAGCGTCATGCATATTCCCGTCCTGCCAGGAGTCCTGTCGGCCGCAATAAATATCGTTGAGCTGATTCAGGTATCTCGGTCCCGCTCAAAGTACCCTGGCTGATTATACTGGTAGAGCATCAAAGTCGAAGACCGCAACATCACGAAAGCTACCAACAAATGGGTGTCTCTCATGCACCCGATTACGGAGCAACTAACGAAAGGACCGGTATCGTCTACCTTGCATGATGCTTTAGAACGCCTTCTTCGGTACGTCTCCCTGGAAGATCCGAATCTCAGCTAAGATCTCTGCTGAGTGAATTGGAAGACGCACAAGTCATTCTTGAGCGTCTGCAGTTTGCACAGATGAAACCAATGTGGCAACGTTTTCGTGTCGCCCGGCATACTGAAAACGAAATATCTGAATGCAATATTAGAATCGAGAATGCTCTCAATAGCTTTCAGGTTGGCTCTTTATTTCTGCATGCACTCGTTCTCATTGTGAGAGCAGGTTGCAGCCATGATTAATATGGATCAAAGGTTCAACGAGCTGACAAGAATTTAGCGCTTAGCGGTCCTCAACGTGTTACTATGCAATTTTGATGTGTAATTAGTGCCCTGGTTGTGGCAATCCAACTGCTGCTTCACCTCAAAAATTTCCCGTCATCTTTCAACGCAGATCTGCATTAGCTCGTGTTCAGGTCTATTCTGAAGTTTATGGTTCCTGATGCGTTTGCAAAGTCGACCAAGCCCTTACCTCGTGCTATGATTTATGTCTGCGTCTGCCCACATTTCTCCAGGTATTCTCACAGGTTGACTTGTTCCCCGCAGATTTTGAATGATGGTGCGTTCATTCTCGTGAAAGCTCGTATGCCAACGAACGTCTTCAGGACACTCCTCGAAACGTGATCTTTTATGGAGAGGCGGGCGTCGGCAAAAGCTCTTTAGTGAACATGGTCCTTGGAAAAGACGAGGCTCGAATGTCAAACGGTGCCCTAGGCTGCACATTCGAGACCGCAGAGTATGTGACTCAGATTGACGGTGTAGCATATCGACTATGGGACACTGCTGGTCTTAACGAAGGAAAATTCGGAACAGTAACGGGTGCAGATGCTGTCGCCAGGATCTTTCATCTCATCCAGAAACTTGAGGATGGTGTCCACCTACTCGTTTTTTGCATACGAGTTCCGAGAATACACGATACAGCTGCCCGCAACTATCAGATTTTCTCCGACGGATTGTGTGCTTCAAAGGTGCCAACTGTGATCATCATGACGGGTCTTGAGAACGAAGAGCCCATGGATGAGTGGTGGGAGGAGAACAAAACCCAGTTCAGTCGCATGGGCATGTCTTTTAGTGGACATGCTTGTGTAACAGCGACGAAAGGCAAGTTCAAGGCAAGCTTAGGTGCCCATACCTTTGAAAAAGAATATAAAGAGTCTGTTCCTAGAGTTAAGAAGCTGATCAGCAGTCATTGTCTGGAAGAGGGGTGGAAAATGGTCAGTGTTTCAGGAATCATGAATTTTCAACTGATAGCTGGTTTGTAGGAGACTGTGGCTTGGGTGTCTTTGTTCATGCGCAAGTTGTATAACAATCTTGCCAGCGTAGTCAAGTTTACGCCTAGTGTCCTTTCAAAGGATCTTTATCATGCGCTCAAAGCGTTGCTGCCTGGGCAGAAAAAGTCGGAAATAAAGAAGATTTGTAACACTATCGTGGGTGGTGATCCCACCAAATCCACAGCTTCCTTGGCGTAGTTTTCTGGCTGTATGTGGTAGACAGAAGCGCTGGACGCAAGCAATATATCTTAGAGCTTTCGAGTTGTATCATAGTCGACCTTCCAAGTGGTTACTACACATTCCCAGATCACCACAGCATCTCTCCAGATGTTTCAACCCATTCCTGAGGTCCACCAAACTTGGCTAAACAAGGAGGTTGGGCAGGAGTCAAAACAAGAAGATCAGAAGCTCACCATGTTTGTCCGTGTCTTCGGGACCGAGTAAGACCCAAGGAAGTAAGACTTGAGCACCTGCAGTTGGTGTCTTCCCAGCAGCAATGAAGTTAGTAAATTTTGTCGCAACGAGCCCTGGTGTGGCACAGTTTACTTTGATCCCTTCGGGTTTCAGCATCTGTGAGAGTGTGATAGTGTAAGAGTTCAAAGCTGCCTTTGAAGCACTGTATGCTGTAAAGGGGCTCTGTACGATACCAGGTCGCGCGAAGCGTCCCTGCGCATGTATAGTGTTGGAAGCGGTGGTGCTAGTAACGTTGAGTATGACTCCGTATCCTTCTTTTGCTTTACGGATGAGAGGAAGAAAGATTGATATCACTTGGACGACGCTGAAAAAGTTGAGTCTGAATACTGATTCAGCGAGGTCAACGTCCCAGTTGACTGGGTATTGTGGTTTGCTTCCAGGTACTCCTTTGAAACATATAAAGAAAGTGTAAAGCTTGAATCAGATATTGTGCTTACCGCCTGCGTTGTTAACTAGTACATCGAGTCTTCCTTCGGCTTGCTCGATGAGATCCTTGGCGGCGAGGATAGTTTCATCGATGGTGATGTCGAGATGCACAAATTTAACGTCAAGATTGTGCTCTGCCTTGAGTTTTTGTCTGGGGACGAATGTAAGTGATCGAACAGCTCGCAAATGAGACGCACTGAGCCTCTTTACCCTTGCCTATGTCCCTTGCGGATAAGTAGACGATGTGGCCCTTTTCTGCTAGAATACGGACGAGTTCATATCCGATTCCTGTGTTGGAGCCTGTTACAAGAACGACGCGTTTGTATTCAGACATGACAGCGCTCGATATGAAGACTGTTTTTATAAATTGGAATTCCCGCTGCCTTTAAATAGGGGGTATTTAGAGCGCCTAAGGTTTGGCGGTAAATCAGAATTTTGGTCTCAAAGCTGTGCACCTTTGTTTTTAGCGTCAACAGGATGTCGGTCCGATGGTCTCATCAGCCCGTTATGTTCCCGCTACCTTTATGGTAGGGGGTATTTTTTTAAGGTTTGGCTTTATAAAGGGTTTTAAGTGGTAGCGGGTGTTGCCGGTCAAAACCGGCCCTAGCTGATTATTAGGATCTAGTCGTAAAGGTCCGTCAGAAGTTGTAATCTATTTGAGCTTACACATACGCTTTTACTAGAAATCAAGTACGGTTACCAATACATCTCACCAGAGGGTCCAATGGCCTCTGGAGGGCCACCAAACTTGCCTGGCAAAGTGAAGAGACTTAGCAAACATGGTCATTTACTTACCATGCTTATCAGTATCTTCCAGGCCTAGCAAGATCCAAGGGACCAGGACCTCGGCACCTTGAGCTGGTGTCTTTCCAGCGGGATGATACCCGTTAAGTTTAGTTGCGACGAGTCCGGGGGTAGCACAGTTGACCTTGATGTTCTCGGGTTTCAACATGTGGGATAAGGAGATGGTGTAAGAGTTCAACGCTGATTTGGCTGCTGCGTATGAAGTAAAGGGGACTTTAGTGTTCCCACCAAATTGAAGGAAACGCCCTTGGGAATGAAGGGTGTTTGAAGCGGTTGTGCTAGTTACATTGAGGATGACACCGTAACCTTCCTTTGCTTTGCGAATGAGTGGAAGGAAGATGGATATCACTTGGACGACTGCGAAAAAGTTGACGTTGAAAGTTGTTTGTGCGACGTCGACATCCCAATCGACTGGATATTGTTCGCTGCTGATGACCGCACCTGTGACCATGAAGTTGAGGTATTGAGTTGGAATTGTTTGCTTGCCTGCATTGTTGACGAGGACGTCGAGTCTTCCTTCTGCCTTTTCAATGACATCTTTGGCGGCTATGATCGTGTCGTTAGAAGCGACGTCGATCAGCACAAATTTGACATCCAAGTTGTCTGTCTTCAGTTTCTGTCTTCGTAACTGTCAGCTGAGCCGACTTGGTGATTGGACGGCCTCACTGAGCATCTTTACCCTTAGTCTCGTCTCTTGCGGACAAGTACACGGTATGACCTTTCTCTGCCAGAATGCGGACGAGTTCATAACCGATGCCAGTGTTGGACCCTGTTACTAGGATAACACGCTTCATCGTTGAAGAAAGTGTGTGCTTGCATTTGTTTGTGCGCATGCGAGTCGCTCGCCAGCTTGCTTCCGTCTCGCAGGTCTTGTGCATTCCTCCCAGTATCAACATTCAAATTCTGAGATATCCATCACTTGTTGAAAGCATCTTGAAGCCTTTGGTTCCACATGGAAATGAACCACTGTATCTCAGCTTTGATGCTGAATGGAACATCTATAAACGCGTAGGCGTCTCCATAATTCAACTGGCTCCCCACTGGAATCCGGACAACATTTACTTGATACCTGTAAGTTTTGCGACTGGTACACGAAACACTTGCTGCATAGCTTAGGTACATCGATTTGCCACGTTACCTCCGTCCCTCGAGGCTCTTCTCAGGTCGCACCGTGTAGTCAAAGTC
>QLOY01016940.1:0-10222 GCA_003313965.1 Megacollybia marginata
AAGATGAAGTATGCGTTTGTCAAGACTCTGACCAAGGAAGATGTTCGGGCCTATGATATTGAAGGATTTTTGGCAGAGATGGAGAAGGAAGAGAGGGGTCCGTTACCTTCCAGGGAGATGATTGAAAGGTTCGAGAATCTGATCAGGGGTGTAGGAAGTCAAGCTGAGGAGGGGGACGATGAGGAGAACAACAGCACGCCTTTCGTGGCGCGACAGTTCCAGGCGATGTTCTCAATGCTTGGTGGTACACAGCCTAATCAAGACGGGCAAACTGAAACGGAAGAGGGAGTGCTGTTCAAAGACGAAGACGCCAAACAGTTTTTGGGAAGTGTGTTCCAAGAAAGCGGTAAAAAATTTCGTATGAGTAACTGAGTAGTAGAACGTGTACATTCAAAATAAGCTAGTAGAATGCTCTCGCTGGGGGAATCCACAAACTCTAGCGCAATGTCTCGTACCTGACCTGTACTCACTACCAACTGCAGGTCATCATGGTCATGCGTCCCTGGCTCAGACTGATCCATGTCGTAACCCTGCAATCCGAGTTCGTCGTCCGATATTTCAGCTGTGTGGACAACCCGAAGCTCCTTGCCCTCCCATTCTTGATTCAAGACATCCCGGAAAATGATCACCTTCTCTTCTCAAGATCAGCGATAGCCCATCCGCATCAAAAGACAAAGAAATCGAATCAAGGAACAGAACTCATCTGACAAGGACAATCAAGACGCAGAGAAAGGATGACCGGCAAAGCAAGAGCAACCCAGTCTGCCATGGCAAAGGCCTGCAAGGATCTGGATCTGGCAATAGCTCTGAAAGAGGCTGAGGTATTTAACACCGGGAACGAAGGTAGGTGAATGCTCGAGGGAACCAGCAGACGGACATCCATTGCGACCGGGATAAGCATTGAATTTTATCGTTTGGAGAGAAAATGCGATCGTTCGGATACCCTGAAGGTATCAGAATTTCTACGGACAACTGAAGCGGCCGTCAATGTCAACGTCGAGAGAGAACGGTATCCAAGTCTTCATACTCGCTGAATTGGGAACCTTGAGCGGGAATGACCAATGTCTCGTTCTGTTGCAGGCCAGAAAATGTTTCGGTCAGCTAGGAAAAATCAACAATTACTGGCAGAGTTATCCATCGACATACCAAGGATCAGGGTTGAGACTGCGGTAACAGGGCCGAAACACAAATTGCCTCATCGAGGCCAGACAGATTCCTGTGGCGACTAAGTTAGTAAATTTATCGAGGCCATGGCAGAGTGAAACCAAGCGGCGGAGTTTGGCGAGAAAAGAATGTCTTTGGTGGCAGTCACGCTCGTAATATGAACTTCAGTCAGACTGCCCTTCTACTATACTTGAAATCAGCTGGCATAAGACTAGGCATCCCATCCTCGTACTATACACCTCAAACGTAGCACCCTTGAAAAAGAAATCACTACACCGCAACGCCATCGCAAGCCATCTGGCAGGTCACTCACCCGTCCAACCCAACCAACCAACCCCATGCCGCCACTGTTGTCTGCAAAATATAATGCCTTTTTCTTTGATCCAACCATCGATGGCAAGTTCCGGTACTTTGACACGGACGACTTATATACCTACTCTGAATTCTTCAAACTACTGTCGGGCCGCTCACTTTCTCCAAAAAAAGCCCGCCTTTATAGGGCTCCAGACGCTATCAACAAAGACAATCCTTCAGCAGTTCTGAGGACAGCGTTACATGTTATCTTAAATCAGGATCCAATGGTCATCAACCCCCACGAGTACATTATGGAGAGTGGGACCTACTTCCTGTTGGGTGAGTCAAATTATCTTGAGAGGGTGTTTAACTTACTCTACATTTCAGCAGAGGAGTATGTCTGGTCACTATTGGACTTATCCGATTGGTGTCCTGCCTTGTCGCTGTCGCGAAGGTACGCAACGAAGGAATGGCACTCACATGATGTACCTATAAAGAGGCAGGAGCGCTATCCACCGCAGGAGGTTCATACTGACAACCCTCCTGAACTCACATGGCTGTTCGGGTTTTCGGAAACTCTTAAGGCCCCGATTAAACTCACTCGCATCGTGGCTACGCTATGGGAGGATCATATAGAACAGGAGCGGGAGCGAGATCCTCGTGCCATTATGGCGCTTTCCCGACTTGTTATGCCAGATGGCTCTTCTTTCGGAGACCTGGGCATCGCGTTTATTGTATTCAAGAATCTTCCGCACTCACTCCAAAATGCCATGACAAACTTCACCAATCTTTTGGACAGAGAGCATTGTGAACGATTCGAAACATTTGATGAGTAAGCTCATGCCTTATGTTTGCATTTTTCTGAGTGAACATTAGGAACACTCAATGGAAGCATTATATTGCAGTCAATTATCCAGACAAGCGTGTCTCATTGCAGCCAAAACCCAATTGCCGCTTTGAGCTCAGAATGAACCACTCCACCCATCTACCACTGGTAGTCTTTGAATACCAATCCGGCGATGAAGTAGACGCACACGACCACTACCACCTGTTGGTGCAATGTATAGTATACGTACGTCTGGCTGAAATGTTGGGCGTGCGAGTGGATTTCAATGGCCACTCGAGGCCAGTTGTTCTGGCATGCTATGTGGACAAACAATACGTAGCGACAGTATATCTCTTGACAACAGTGGGTAGAGAAGTGAGTATTATCTACCAACTGGTCTCATGATGGTTCTCATTGATGCTAGATAATGGCTGTATGGACCCGGTTTATGTTATCGCAAACTGTTGCGCGATGTGAATTTCTGATAACACTTCATAATTTCATGTGCAACCCGTTCACAATTGATTCAGCTCGGCTGGTGCACCATTCACGAATCCGTTCATTGCTACCATTTGGAGGCCAACTTCCGACCTTCACTGAGACAGCACTGAGCGCTAGCGGTGGCAGTGACGACGATGACAATGACAACAACACTCATCGTCACAAGCGTCGTCGTGTCGATGGTGATGGCGACAGTCAACCTATTCGCCATAGTCGCCGAGGTGGCAATCAAGGCAGTGGTGATGGTGGTGTTGATGGGCTTTCATCACTGACAGAGGAGCTCACAACTCTCAATGTTCAAGCCATCCGGCCAATGTGGAACTTCAAGGTATGAGACCTGCTGATTTTGCTCTTAGATGCTCACTGTCTGTCAGTATATTGCGTTCTGCACGTACTTCAATGGTGAGAACGGAGTTCTGAAACTTGTCCCGCCTCAAAGCAGTGAGGTGATAATTTTGAAGAAGTTGTTGACTATCGAGGATTCACATAACCCGATACTCCCTGGCATACACATCACCGCATTGGCGTCGGCTCCGTCTTACAGTCTTGTCCACATGCCAGAGGGCAAGGAGATTGTATACCCCGACCACCCTGTAAACCTCTTGGATCTTGCAATCCAGCTTGTTTCAGGAGTCATGTTCCTTCACGACCACAACATTGCTCATCTTGATATCAAGAGAGATAATCTGTTGCTGTCAAGTATGGGGAAGCTCAGCATCATTGACTTCTCAGTTTCACAGTTTGTGGGAAACAGCACCACCTTCACTGGCTTTATGGGCACGCAGAGATGTGTTGCTCCTGAAATCGATAAGGGCAAGCCGTTCTCTCTCTTTTTGGCTGATAGATGGGCATGCGGAAAGATACTCAAGGACATGGCCCGTGCACGCTCTGGCGTACGATCTGCACCAGGTATTATGGCGCAAGCCCTGTACTTGACCGAATCCGACCCTTTGAAGAGGCCACCTCTTCATCTTATTCTACAAAATCTTCGGGGACTGCAGGAGGCAGCATGCTATGTCGAACCAAATGATGACAATGATGGTGATGATAGTGACACTCATCATGTCAATGGTGGTGATCGTGGCAGTCAACCTAGTCGCCGACGTGGCGGTGGCGGTGGTGTTGTTCAACTTGATGGGTTTTCATCACTGAGAGAGGAGCTCACAACTCTTAATGTCCAAGCCATCCGGCCAATGTGGAACTTCAAGGTATGAGACCTACTGATTTCGCTCTTAGATGCTCACTGTCTGTCAGTATATTGTGTCCTGCATGTACTTCAATGGTGAGAGGGGAGTTCTGAAACTTGTCCCGCCTCAAAGCAGTGAGGTGGTAATTTTGAACAAGTTGTTGACTATTGAGGATTCACATAACCCGATACTCCCTGGCATACGCATCACCAAATTGGTGTCGGCTCCGTCTTACAGTCTTGTCCACATGCCAGAAGGCAAGGAGATTGTATACCCCGACCACCCTGCAAACCTCTTGGATTTTGCGATCCAGCTTGTTTCAGGAGTCATGTTCCTTCATAACCACAACATTGCTCATCTTGATATCAAGAGAGATAATCTGTTGCTGTCAAGTACGGGGAAGCTCAGCATCATCGACTTCTCAGTTTCACAGTTTGTGGAAAACAGCACCACCTTCACTGGCTTTACGGGCACGGAGGGATGTGTTGCTCCTGAAATCAATAAGGGCAAGCCGTTCTCTCCCTTTTCAGCTGATAGATGGGCATGCGGCAAGATACTCAAGGACATGGCTCGTGCACGCTCTGGCGTACGATCTGCACCAGGTATTATGGCGCAAGCCCTGTACTTGACCGGATCCGACCCTTTGAAGAGGCCACCTCTTCATCTTATTCTACAAAATCTTCGGGGACTGCAGGAGGCAGCATGCTATGTCGAAGCAGAGAATCCTCGCAAGCGCAAATCTGCTTCGTGATTCTCTGGCTTTTTGTCCACCTGCTCGGATTACAGTGGAATAATGGTTGTGTTGGCGGAGTTAAACTCGACAAGAAATTGCGGTCATCGAGAGCAAGACGAGTACGTTAGATTGTGTTGGTAACAATATTACGGAGTGTACAAACAAGAGTGATAATCAAAAAAGTACTAAACCCCGTAAGTCGGGAACTTGAAGCAGCAAAAGTAAAAGAACCCACAAATTCAAACATCAGTTTTTGATTTTAGCTCCATCTGTATCCTCATTCCCTTCCTTCGTATCAGCTTTTTCCTCTCCTGGAGCTACGAACGATGCAGAAAGCCAATCCTGAATGCGCGTCAGACACAGAAGAGTCGAAGGAAAAAGATGTACGAAAAAGTCATTCAGGGCGCTCTTGTCCCGCTCAGCCTTGTCAGGATTGATAGGCTGAGATTGAGGAGGGGCGTTTTGAGCACGTCTGCTGGGAGGACTTGTAGCAGTCTGCGAAGAAGTGAGGCAATGGCTGTATAAAAAATGTTTGGGTTTACCAACGCTTCTTCGTAGGCTGGAACGTTCTGAAAAGTACATGAGTTGAACAAGAAGCAGTCAAAAACAAGAAGCAGTCAAAAACGAGATACAAACATCATTGCAGAAGAACCGAGGATGCGATGTATAGCGGCAATACGGGGTATATCTCGCCAAATAACTCTGTTTATACTCTGGCAGTCGTAAAACCGACTGCGAACCAAGACCGACACCCAAAGCTTGATTATATGTTGGAAGAATGGGACGAGAATGTGAGGATTGGTTCATAACCAAGTCAAGTGACGAGTAGGAGGATGAGACGGATACAGTTTGGTCTCATTTTTGCAACGGAAGATGATTATTTTTGTTGTCACTCACAACATGCCAAGCCGTTTCCATCGAAATGTTATACCGACTGAGTCTCTACAACCCATATCGCTGATTTGCTTTTCACGGCTCACGTCCCGAGTTTGGTGCACGACTTTTCTTGTGACAGATTGAACGACGAAATCGATGGAACCAGCTCACAGAAGAAACGGGGGCCGAAGCTTTGTCAAATGCATATCCCAGTATATTCTCCTCAGGTAGGGCCACAGCTGTCGAAGGCTCACATGGACGACAGACGATTCTGCTTGCTCGGATTCACTCCTTTGACCGTCCTGACGTCTTCGCGGTGCCCGGAAGCAGTTTTCCCTAGCAAACTCACTTCTCGGGCTTTCCTTATGGGCCACGTTCCTTCCCTTGCGCTCCCCAGCCTCTGCGAAACGTCACGGAGTCATGTGGAGAAAGTCACATCACATCTGCCAAGGTGAGTCAGTCGCGTCTTGGTGAACAACCACAATTATGACAAATAAAAAAGCGTGTCCGAGAGTGAGCTCCTCAAGACAAGATGCGTCAAGACCAAGCCGTGAACAAAAATTGACAGATATATCGAACCAAGCCACTGGGGTGATCCAAGAAGCAACCCCAGACACTGAGACAGCCCCAGCATCATAACGAAGGGAGCGAAACCAACGAAACTCAAGTTTTGACCTCTCAAGATCAATGGTAACCCTCCGCCTTACAAGACGAAGAAGAGATGGAATAAAGGCGAAACTCACCTGAAAAAGACAATCAAGACGCAGAGAAAGGATGACCGGCAAAGCAAGAACAACCAAGTCTGGCATAGCAAAGGCTTGCAAAGATCATTCAATCTGGATCTGGCAACAGCTCTGAAAGAGGCTGAACGGCGATATTCAACGGAACCGCGAACGAAAGTAGGTGAATGTGTTCGAAGGAACCAAGAGACGGACACCCATTTCCACCGGGATAAGCATCGAATTTTATCGTTTGGGTCTAAAATGCGGTCGTTCGGATACTGTGCGGACAAGTTCAATGGGACTGAAGCCGCCGTCAATGTCAACGTCTAGAGAGAACGGGAACCCAAGTTCTCCAGCTCGCTGAGTCGGAAACCTTGAGCTTGAACACCGGAACGACCAATTTCTTATTCTGTTGCAGGCCAGAGAATGTTTCGGTTAGCTAGGAAAAATCAACAACTACTGGCAGAGTTATCTATCGACATACCAAGGATCAGGGTTGCTCAAATAAACCAGAAAGCCCTATACGACTGTCTAGTTCCAACAATCGAAGGCTCGATTCGGCGCGAATTATTGACCAGACTGCGGTAACAGGGCCAAAACACAAATCGCCCCATCGAGGGCCAGACGGATTCCTGTGGCGACTAAGCTCCTCGTTGCTGAATTTATCGAGGCCATGGTAAAGTGAAACCAAGAAGCGGAGTTTGGTGAATTGTTTGTTCGCTCATCGTCACGACTTGACCAAGCACTGCGATTCTACATAGGACTGATACAAAGGTCAGTCTCTGCTATGACAATCCTAACAGACACTAGACAGCCCTTGTGCTAGTAGCCTCGCTATACAATGCCTGTCCAATATTTGCTTAGAAAGGTTGTGCTGGAAGAATTAGCCCGCATAGCTTCTTGGATTTCCTTGGGTTCACGTCCTTGAAGATCTAATGAACATTTCTTGCAAACTTCCAAGCCATATCTACAACGACAAAATTCAGTCTTGCGTTCTCCCTGCCTGGGCCGCGGCCCGGGCATTCCTCATTTCTGTTTTAGTCACGGTGCCCCTCTGGACACAGGCATTCAATATTCAATATTCACCTCTAGCCCTTTTTTAACCAGTCTCGTATCCGACGCTCCCAAGTTGAATTACCTCTCTTATTGGCCCTATACCACTGATGTCAAACTCTTGGTCCCATCCAAAGCGTCTCAGATCGTGACGGCTTTACGCTCCTCTGAACCTTTCCCGGCGCAGGCATTTGATTCTACAACAAGAGATAAAGCAGAACATTACTATGTACTCTTGATCTCTCTGACCCGAGCTCGCGTCAATCGTTCCAGATATTCGAGCTGTCAACCCTTCAAACACGACCGATCTCCATACGCGCATTGCTGACCACCAAGCCCGAGATCGACCGTCTCGAGCTTCTTGACATGGGAGTCACAAAAAAGCTTTCAAGGATCTTCTTTACTCAGATGCTAGTTCAAAAGAACCAGCGACATCCTCCCTTCTTTTTGTCTCGTTGTTTACAGCACGAAAGTTGTCTTCAATGAAGGGGAACGGTCTATATGGCGGCTGCATCACAGGAGTATCCCGGTCTGATCTTTAGCCAAGATCGTTCAGAACTTGGCTTGTGCGAAGACTAGTCGACTTGTCCCTCGATTTGTACGCGCACAACGCGACAGATAGCAGGAAGTATTCACAAAGCCAAACGCGTGTCGCGCACCCTTCACCTGAATCTATCCGCTGTATCCCTGACAGCCAGGCCCGTTCCTGACACAAAATCCCCGTCCATTCACAATTACCACGAAAGAGAAGTATCGATATCATCTCCTCTGCGGCAAATTCATCATACTCTCATGATGCACATCGTGCCACGGCCTCTTAACCCCATACTCTTCCAAATGATGAGGATCATAATCGAAACTATAATCACTGTGCCTCTTCAAGTCCCTCTCCCGATCTTTATCACGTATATGTGCAACGGGCGGCATCGAGAATCGATGCTGATGCGAATGAGCTGAATATTGTGAGTATTCAGACTCTTGAGATCCATCTGAACGTCGATGGATTTCGAACTTTTCCTTCAAGGCAGTTAGCTGAGCAGCTTCCTCGTCTTTAGCAGCAAAGTAGGCTCCGTAGTAGGGATCGAGACCCGAATCGTATTGTGAGCGTGGGTGGTGAGTCGAAGTGGGACTGGAGGCGGCTTTAACTAGTTTCGGTGCTGAGATGTGCCACATCGTCTTCGGAGGAAGAACAGGTCGGGTTGTTAGGAACAACACGACATTGATGATACCTAAACTCAGAAAGAGAGCGTTGGCAAAGATCGTCGTACCGAGTCTGCAGAGATGGTTTGGTTATCACGTATGTCTAGTGAATTACTCACGATACGCTATGCCCCGCCCATTCCACAAAGCGAACAATAGACATTGGGAGAATGAGAACGATGTAAGCCATCGGGTAGATCCACATTCGCATGGCAATCTGTAGGCTTTCATTCTGAAATTTCTTTTCCCGCCAGTGAGCTAAATTCTCCGCCGAGATCTTGACGAAACGAGGGCGGTGTTTCTCGATGACCAGATTTCCACGTAACTTGAGGTAGATCAAGGCATAAAGGATGAAAGCGATGAAAGCGGACATGAACATCTTGTGGCGAGTGAGTTGTATAGAAATGAAACGAATATTAGACGTGCGAGCATGTAGTCAAGACTGGGATCGACAATCAGATCAGCTTGGTTGACGAAAAAGAACATACCTGAAGCTGTCAGCAGGATAGTTGTTTGAGATCCAGCACCAATATTCTGAGATTCCATCTGGAGGCGTTAACTATGGGGAAAGGCACAGTAGACAAGCCGACGTACAGAACGGACCTCTCGCGGACGTTTCACGGATCGCAGGTCCAGATATAACGATAGCAAAGATCGCAGACTAGGAAGTGTAAGTTGAGAATCATAACAACGAGTTCAAATTACCCAGCCGCCAATGAGAGTCGTCCAAAGAACGAATATTCGGAGCTTGATCTCAATAACCAGCAGGCAAAAGGTATGAATGGCGATGACCTGCGGACGTGAGTTTGATGCGTCGGGTTAACGCTATCCTTACGAGCGTCCAGAACGCACTGGCAACATCGGCCATTTCCTTGATTACACCTGAGACAATTGATGAAACGATGAGACAATTCAATGTACAAACCTTGCGCGGTGCAGGTCTCTCCGAAGACTACCGCATGTTGCCGGACCCTAACAGGAGTGAGTTCCTAAGAAGGGGTAAAATGAGTTGAGAGTATGTACCAGTTCCCGTTCATAAGAGACCCGATTGCTTGAAGAAAATCGGACAGAAGAAAGCACATGAAATAAGCAAAGACATGAGTCTTGACAAACAGATGCTTGTCGTGAGAGTTGCGAGTGTTGTATGCAGATACCTGTGCAATCAGGAAGAGATCCTCCCGGTGATGCCATCACGCACCGCAATACCCGCTAAGAGGGAAACGACAGCGACCAGAGAGATGGAAGAAATAACGATAAGAGCCTAACGATCGTTAAATTCGTTGGAGATAGCGTATACCCGACTGACAATGACTCCATTGGCCTCCTTGTTCGAGTAATTGTACCGGAAGAGAAAGTCTGCGCCATTCGGAAGTTTAACAGTCTCCGACATTATTGTAGAGTATGACGCGACCAGGGAGGTCCTGCCTCCAGCGCCAATAATTTGGGAATCAAGTGGCGGAGTATCTGCACGGTCAACGCACAGTGGAAGACGGAAAGACGTTTCAGAGATATCACGTGCTATTAATTACTTCTGTCAGCCACCACCAACTACGGATACCTCTCTCTACATCCATTCGCTCGTTATCATGTCTATCTGCTCAGAATTCTGGTTCTCCGATGGAAACGTTGTTCTCGAAACTGGGTCGACTCTCTTCAAAGTGCACCG
>QLOY01017027.1:0-12194 GCA_003313965.1 Megacollybia marginata
AGTACATCTGTGAGTTTCCCGCCTTTTTATGCTCCTCGTTGACTGTCTTAGACAACGGGGAATGTACTGACTGTACGAATGGCGCACCGACTCCTGATAAGACGAATTGTATCTGCAGGGAAGGTTATCAGCTATCAAGTGTGACGAATAATTGTGAAAAATGCGATGCGGTTGGTCTCCCTTTCTTCCTCCCACTAGGATGCTAATGGTGAATAGAACACCTTCTCAACAACGGGACATTCGTGCGACAAATGCCCTGCAGGTCAACAACTGGTTGAAGGATCTTGCGAAGATATCTGTCGCAAGGGTAAATACAGGTTCCAATACTACCAGCAATCGGTAGGGATCGTTTATTTTGTTGCGAAACTTGAACATCTCTGTAGGGTTTGACCGATCCATGCGTTGACTGCACGGTAGGTCCCCAAAAACCATTGCTCCATTGCTGATAGTTTCATCGCTCTAGGGCACCGTTTCTGAAGACAGATTATCTTGCCAATGTGCTCCTGGAACCGAGAAGGACGACACGTCTGGCACCTGTGAGGCATGCCCAGTGGTGGGGTTTCATTATTTTGCCTGGTTACCTCTCATATGCGAGCAAGGGCGAATACTCACCGGATGGAGAATTGTGTCAAACCTGCTCCGCTGGACAGGTTCCAACCGCCGATTCTACTTCCTGCCAAGCGTGTAGCGATAGCACATATCCTTACAGAGGCGTCTGCACCCCGTGCGACGGTACAAAATCAGAGGATGGAACAAGTTGCCGATGCCGAGCTGGAACCGGAATGTCTGAGACAAGCGCCGGGCAGTGCACTTCCTGTGGGCCAGGTTACTTTGCAGCTGAGGGTGACAACGTGTGTTCGCCCTGTGAACCCGGAACTTTTAGTGCGGATAACGAAGCGGCAGCCTGCCAGCCATGCGCTGAAGGGACTATTTCTTCAGGGGTATGTGCTTCCCCCATTGTCTGCAAGCACTTTTGATCTTGTCATTCAGGGAACGGACGCGTGTCATTGTCCCGATTCGCAACGTCTTATAGCAGGCGTCTGCACTGAATTCATCGTCTCTCGAGACCAGAACTTCAGTGAGGATACCCTCGAATCAGTCTTCAAGTGCTCGAATGGCCAATGTTCCGAATGCACTGATATATCATTAGATGATACCAAATATACCCATTGCTGGACTTGTTCTACTAATCAATACTTCGATGGGACTCGGTGCAGGGTTTGCTTTGGCATACTTTCGTCCGACGGCAGGCAGTGCGATCCCTGTCCTGACAATCAGACCTTCGATTCCAACAGTGGCAACTGCTCTCGACCAACGAACCCATGCCCAAACGGTGAATACCTTGATTTTTCGTCAGGAAACTGCACTCCGTGTTCAGGCGTGGTCTCGTCTGATGGAACCAAATGCGATCCATGTACCCCTGGTACCTACTATGACAATGTCAGCCACGTTTGCTCTTCTTGTCCGAAGGTAGCGTTCTGCTTGGCGATGTCTGCAACTGATCCCATTTTATCAGGGAACATTCTCATTAAAAGGAGCTACGGCTTGTACGGCTTGTCCAGAGGGCCAGACCTCTAGGCCAGGGTCATCGTCTTGCAGTCAGACACCTTTTACTCGCTCTGCCAGTGGTTCGGATCTAGCAAATAAATGTCCACCTGGACACATGAGGTGTCATGGCCAACGGGAATGCGTCAACGTTATGGAGGACCTTGAATCTTGTGGCGGTTGTGTCGACGGTGAACCACGAAGGAAGGAAGGTCGGGACTGTACTCAGATCGAGAACGTGCAGACCGCCCGCTGTGTAAAGGGGCGTTGTGTTTTGACTTGCTCAGCGGGACACTATCTGAAGAAACAAGCAAAGGGCGATACTTGCGAGCGAGAGGGAAGAAGAAAGCCTAGATTGTAATTTTAATTCAGTATGATACCTCACGTTCGAATACCGCTTAGAAGACTTGTAATGCCATAGAATAAGTGTAACTATTGATTGCGGTTCAAGGCGATGCATACAAAAATAGCCGCAGCAACAACTTGACATAAACTAGCATAATGTCGTGGTTCAAACGCAAGGACAAGCCTTTGATTCCGCCCATCGAAGCTGAACAAGCCCCTCCCGCATCTCGTTACACATCGAGCTCAAATACGTATGTTGCTAGTCGAGATGGGGATTTGTTGCAGTCCCGGCAAAAGTCCTACGACAGCTATTCGACCGGTCAAGAAACAGAATCGTACAGAGACAGGTACAACAGAAGCAACGGCGTTGGCGATCCGTATTCTCGAGGCACAGCACGCCTCGAGGAAGATCGCAGCGAGCTGTTCTCTGGCTACGACAAAGAGAAGACAAATTCGAACAGATTTTACGACGGTCCTCCTGCTGGCAGGGAACCGGCGCCAGGCGAAGAAGGCGAGGACGACGTTGAGGGCATCAAGAAACAGATTCGCTACGTCAAACAGGAAAGTGCCAACTCTACGAGGAATGCACTTCGATTGGCTCGCGAGGCCGAAGAAACGGCCAGGGGCACTCTCGGACGTCTTGGGACTCAGTCAGGTCAGTGTGCTCAGATCGTGTTCTACTTGCTCAGTCCATATAGAAAAACTGGCCAACACCGAGAGACATCTCGACGTTTCCAAAGGACACTCTGCTCGCGCGGCAGATATGACTGACGAGCTTAAACAACTCAATCGCTCTATCTTCCGTCCTGTCATCACTTTCAACAAGGATGCTAAACGCGCTGCTCAGGCCGCTAAAGTTGAAGCTCGATACGAAGAAGAGCGTACGGAGCGTGAGCGCACTATGATGGATGTTCGGGAGAGTCAGAACCGCATCGGGCGGGCTGCGGGCTATGGTCTTGGCGGCGATGAATACGATGAAGAAGGCATTGGTGGAGGTCGCAGTCGTCGGCTCAAGACGGAAGAACAGATTCGGGCAAGCAAGGCTCAACGCAGCAGGTATCAGTTCGAGGCAAATGTCTCTGACGATGAGATTGAAGACGAGATTGATGGCAATTTGGATGAGATTAGCGATGCTACCAAGAGGCTTAACGCTCTTGGAAAAGCCATGGGTTCAGAATTGGATGCTCAGAACAGAAGACTCGAGGACATTGCTGGAAAGACCGACGGCCTCGACCTCAGACTCTCCACTGTTACCAACAGAGTATGTCCCTTCCCGTCTCGAGTATGTTATGCTCAACTTTGTGCAGCAAAAGCGCATCTAGTCTTGGCAATGAGGGTAACAACTTACAATTAGGACGAACATATATATATATTCTGGCATCAACGAATGAGAACTTATTTGCACGTTCATGAAGAGACTAAACAGGCAGATGAACCAGTTGGATATCTCTGTGCATCTCGTTTAGCCAACGACTTGGACGACTGGTCCCAGTGTATAAAGTCTCGATCCCTCGTTTATTCCCTTCCATCGTTGCTTTTCCATGCACTTCACATGTCCCATCATGAGAATATTAATAGCCTCGTTCTTGGACCCTCAGGTGAGTGTTATACAACATTTGTTTGACCTTAGAGATACTAGAAGTTTTCAAAGTCTTCCTACTGGCTGTGATCCGAAGCTGGAAAAGTCGGTGCACATTCCAAGCGACGGGCAGGTTTTTGATTACAAATCTTTAAATATTCCGACACATAAATATGCCCGTACCGTCGCCATCATCGGTTTATCGCGTCAGAAGATCCTGTTCATACCTCGTAGGTCATCAGGACAGGTGATATTATGTTTACTTCGAATTGTCTATCGTTCCGATCTCGACGTCATTCAAATCATCGATAAAAGACTGGGGCATCTAGAGCAAGACCAGATGAGGGATCCAAGGAGAAAAGGCTCTGAACTCACTCCCGCGGAAGACTGGACAAAGGTTAGGTTTGTGAAACATCAGGTTAATCAACTCACAAGCCGTAAATTAGTGGTAAGGGTAAAGCCATCCGGTGGCAGGGCAAACAGGACATTAGACGAATTTCGGGCATTCAAACTAGCAGGACCGTTCGCCGTAAACGTGATGAGGAAGGTGAACACGCACGAGCTGAGCAATGCAATGACATAGAGCTTCGATATCGAGAGGTCCCAAATGAAAAATCTGATCATTCAGCATGAAAGTGTTTGAAGGGATAAACATACACGGTTGTATGCTAGAAAGGGTGAGTGTCAGTTGGTGTGAAAAGAATCTCACAGGATGAACGACGAAGACCAGCGCATCCGTGAGCGCCATCATTGAAGTCAATGCGCCGGTTTGAATAGTTACTGTAAGTATCATAGGGATGAGAGCATCAAAGAAAGACACTTACTCCGGATGACACGGGAGACATACTGATCTGCTTGGACATGACCAGTCTTCTTGAACCACTTGCCACAGTGAGAACAAAAATGATGTAAAAAGGAAGGTAAATAAATACCAGAGAAAGGCAGAGACACATTGTAATCAGGATGTCTGCAACTGCAGAGGAGATCAGCCATAGCATCGGTGCTGTTTTGAAATTCGAGAATTCATCCCATTGGCCGTATAAGGCTGTTTCTGTCGTTGTCCAGGTTGCTCCAGCTAGAGAGCAAGAATCAGGGAAAATCCGGATGCGGAAACTATTGTACCAAAGGAGACAAGGCCCAAAATAATGACGATGAAGGAGGGTATTTTCGATCCTGATAACACTGCGATACGCCAAGCCATAAAGATCTGTACAGGGAAAGCAGTCGCTGCCTATGATGGTGATCTTATGAAGAGCGGGGCGTTTTATGATCCACGTACAGTAAAAATTGCGTCTATGACAAGTGATCAACTCCTATCGAGACGAAGAGATGAAAGAACTGACCTGGGTAAAGATCTGGAAGAAACTCATTTTGCAGGTCATTGACGGAAACAAAGAACGTACAAAGTGGGACGTAGGTCATAGAGTCTACTTGGCCTAGAAAACAATCTTGGTATACGGGTCAGGCTTATGGCCAAGCACGACGTACCAAATTCGAGGACAAGCGGCTCGTAGACGAGCATAAAGTTAAAAATGGTGTGTGTAGTAATTACAATGGCAAGGTAAACGACCTGGAAGAAATCAACTTTTTGAGTCGAAAAAACAATGCGATGTCCGTACCAGCCATTTGATCCAGCGAGGATCACTATGTAAAGCTATTTTCATACAGCGAGAACCAGATAGAGGGAACTCACGATCTCGAGCTCTCGAAGTAAGCGTACATCTGAGAGTTAGCTGAGCACCAACTCGGGATATCAGTGAGGAAGGTATTACCTGTATCACGGCGACCTAGCATTTTGTCAGGATGGAAAGAAGAAAGGAAGGAGCATACGCCATAGCAGAAAGTACTTAAAGCGGAGCCAATCATGAATGGACCATAGCTACAAAGATCTTAGAGAATTGAAAGCGAAGAGAAATACGAACATTGCTCTTGCCAGGGAAGAGGTAGTCATCGCAACATGGAGAGATGAAGGTTTCGCCAAGCAGCCTGCATTATAAATTCAATTCAAAATATTATCAACACGTGACTTTGGCGTTACCGCGTTGGCCGGCGGCGACACTAGTGGTCCAACAGAGGGTACATCCACTGGTATCATCACTGCACAACGATTGAAAACGCCGCCAAAGGCCCAAGGCCCAAGCTCAAGGGCGCCCGTTTCTCATTGAATGCCGCACTCTGAGGCACTCATAGTTTCAGTCTGGGTAAATGTGCATATAGTCAAAGCATGCGTACAACCATAATGCATATACTTCTACTTTTTCTTTGTTGGTCCGCCAACCTCCACGACAGTCAGACCTGCAGAGAGTCAGGAATTGAATGAATGAATGGCCAGCACGAGTGTTCTTGCCTGGTGGTAGACTCTGTTTCAGCTTCTCGGCCTTTTCTGGGTCGTCGACGCAGAGAGTGTAGAGATACCGCGAGCATCGAACCTTGAATTTTGTCTGCTGCTTGCCGCCAACAGCCCTTTTCTTTATGCGAGCCTCTGCAAAATAAGGACTGGAAATTTCCTTCAAGGAATACGCACCAGAGGCATCTTTTCTTCGTGCAATTTCAATAAACTTTTTGATATCACGAATTTCCTTGGGCTGCCAGAGTGAATGAAGCCTCTACAAGAAAATCGACATACCATGGTGACGGTGTTGGGTGCAGTGGCTGAAACTTTATTTGGTGCATGTGCAGTTTCCGTGTCATGTGTCTGCCGCATTCGGCAATCATGTGCTTATCTCATGACGTTCGTCAATCACGTGCCCACTGTCCGCGATGGCCTCCGTGACAGTGCATTCGCCAGAAATCTCAAGAGCTAGTCTGCATGTCGCTCTGCCCTGGCAATCTCACCTATACGCATTTCCTTTTCTGTCTTTATATCCTCTTTTGGCCTTTGCATACTTTGTAAAGTACGACACCTGGCTTCAAAGCGAAGAATGGACTTTTCTGGCCTGCGTCACTCTCGTTCTACTCCATGCACTCAGTTTCTTGGTTACGCGATGGAGTTCCGCTGCAAAGGCCTGGATTACAACAAAAAATGTGCCTCAGCTGCTGCTTCTAGACCGTGTTGCTCACAATTTCTAGGCAATGTCTCTGGAGGATGCCGACTGCATCCGTATCGTACCGCAGCAACATCGCGGAAAGGGCGATATAATACCGTTATTGAAGAAGGACCCTTCAGACCCAAATACTTATACATTTAATTTTCAGAGGGACACGTATGTCATCACCTCGCTTGCCCCTCCCACTTTTGTTCGTCTTCCATATCCCTGCTCTACTAAACCACAGCTCTCGACATATCTGAAACCGGTCGGTCTGCCCAAATCAAAACTCGATCCATTGCTGTCTCTCTATGGGGCCAACCATTTTGACATCCCCATCCCTTCATTCACTGAACTGTTTGGTGAACATGCAACCGCGCCCTTCTTTGTGTTCCAGATATTCTGTGTTGGTCTCTGGTGTCTTGACGAGTATTGGTATTACAGTGTATTCACCCTCTTCATGCTTGTCATGTTCGAATGTACTGTCGTCTGGCAGCGTGTCAGAACTTTGACAGAGTTTAGAACAATGTCCGTCGCCCCCTATCCTATCCAAGTATTTCGTAGCGGCAAGTGGACCGAAGTTCAGACAGATCAGCTGCTTCCAGGCGATGTCGTTTCTGTCGGTGCGTCAGCTCTGCAGGCCTATATTTCTAGCACTGATCACGTATAGCTACCCGCCAACAAAGCGGAACTATCGTTCCTTCAGATATTCTGCTCATTCACGGAACATGTATCGTGAACGAAGCAATGTTGTCCGGAGAGTCAACTCCTCTACTCAAAGAGTCCATTCAGCTTCTCGAACCCAATGTTGCTTTAGACGTGGACGGTACTCATAAGAACGCCGTTCTCTTTAGCGGTACCAAAATTCTCCAAGCCGGAACTGGTGGTCCTATCCAGGCCTCTATTCAGACACCAGACGGTGGCTGTCTTGGAGTCGTCTTGAGGACAGGTTTCGGAACAGCCCAAGGCCAGCTCGTCAGAACCATGATTTTCTCTACCGATCGAGTGTCGGCTAATAATATGGAATCCTTCCTCTTTATCGGTTTCTTGCTCATTTTTGCCATTGCTGCAAGTTGGTATGTTTGGGTACACGGTAAGTTCTTTCTCTCTCTTTCAAGTTTCGTTACCTATCCATACAGGCGTTGCACGAGGGATGAACAAATCTAAGCTTCTGTTGCATTGTGTTCTTATCGTCACAAGTGTTGTTCCCCCAGAGTTACCTATGGAATTGTCACTCGCTGTCAACACCTCCTTGATTGCTCTGTCCAAGTTTGCCATCTTTTGTACTGAACCGTTCCGCATTCCTTATGCAGGGCGCGTAGACGTCTGTTGCTTTGACAAAACTGGAACCATCACAGCCGAAAACTTGGTCTTGGAAGGTATTGCTGGTACCGAGTACGCTTTCTCTTCCTTGCTTTGGCAGTTTCTCAAGTTTTCCAGTCCCATAGACAACAGAGCGTTGATCAACGTCCAATCAGCATCAAGAAACACGACTCTTTGTCTGGCAGCTGCACATGCCTTGGTCAGGCTAGACGAGGGCACCATTGTCGGAGACCCAATGGAAAAAATCACTTTGGAAGCACTACGTTGGACCTTGACAGATGGCGACGTTGTTGCACCATCCAAAGATTCTCCTATCAAAATGCCTCTTACCATCCGCCGTCGATTCCAGTTCTCCTCGGCCTTAAAGCGTATGGCGACAGTCTCAAATCTGCCTGGAGGCAAGACGTTCGCCGCCGTGAAGGGTGCTCCGGAGACAATCAAAAGCATGCTCGCTGATATCCCTCCGTATTATGATGACACCTACAAATGGTTTACTAGAAAAGGGAGTCGGGTGCTTGCGCTGGCAGCGAAGGACATGGAGGTCATGACAATCGATCGTGTAGGCTTCTTTGACTCTGGTAAGACGAAGCTGATGAAGCCCAGATCAACAAGCTACCACGCGAACAGGTCGAGAGCAATCTGACTTTCTGCGGGTTTTTGGTCTTCCACTGTCCACTCAAACAGGATGCTGTAGAGACCCTCAAGATGCTGGCAGATTCCTCACACAGATGTACCATGATCACTGGTGACAACCCCCTTACAGCCATTCATGTTGCGCGTGATGTGGAGATTGTGGATCGCGAAGCTCTTATTTTGGACCTCAAAGAGAATCCAGCTCATGACGCAGGCGAGTTGATCACTGTAGTGGCGTCGTTTTCTGATTGATCGCAGATTTGGTTTGGCACACCGTGGATGAAAGCAAGATCATTCCCGTTGATCCATCAGAGCCCCTGGACGTCTCTTTGTTCAGGCAATATGACATCTGCATAACCGGCGCCGCAATGCGGCAATTCGAGTCCAAGCCGGCTTGGAACGATCTCGTTCAGAATACGTGGGTGTATGCCCGTGTATCGCCTTCGCAGAAAGAGACCATCTTGACAAGTCTGAAGTCGCTCGGCTATACCACCCTTATGGCTGGTGACGGAACTAACGATGTCGGAGCTTTGAAGCAAGCCCATATCGGTGTTGCGTTGCTAGACGGGACCCCAGAAGATCTCCAAAAGATTGCCGAACATCAGAAGATCGAACGATTTAAGAAGGTGTACGAGTCTCAGTTGTCTATCTCTCAGCGGTTCAACCAGCCTCCTCCCGCTGTCCCACCTGCCATTGCGCATCTCTTTCCTGATGCTGTTGCAGCACAGCAAAGGGCTGTTGCCGATTTGACACAGAAGAGGGCCAGGAATCCAATGGAACGATTCGATATGGCTTCTATCACTGATAAACTGGCCGAGATGGAAGGAGACGATGAAGTTCCAAAGATTAAACTTGGTGATGCGTCATGTGCCGCGCCGTTCACTTCCAAACTATCCCATGTTGCTGCGAGTAAGTGGGACGCATCGTTTTCTGCTGTTACTCACTGTGTTCTCAGTCACTCATATTATCCGACAAGGTCGTTGCACTCTCGTCGCCACCATACAAATGTATAAGATTCTTGCCTTGAACTGCTTAATCACCGCCTACAGCCTGAGTGTGCAGCACCTTGATGGGATAAAAATGGGTGATTATCAGGCGACAATCTCAGGGATGTTGCTATCCGTTTGCTTCTTGTGCATATCTCGAGCCAAGGTTTGTCTTCATCCAGATGTAAAGTACTTTCTAAAGTACCTGTAGCCTGTTGAAAAGCTGTCCCGAGAACGACCCCTAGGCAACATTTTCAACCTATATGTGCTGTTATCCGTCCTCGTCCAGTTCGCTTTGCATATCGCTTCGTTGGTCTATATCACCAATCTCACTCATTCAATAGAACCGTCAGTGCACGTTGGTGTTCCGTTCCAGAACTTATGACATGTGTAGATGGGAACCTATGACTGATCTTGAAGCAAAATTCGAACCTACTCTCTTAAACACAGCTATCTATCTGCTTGGCCTATCGCAACAGGTCTCGACCTTCGCCATCAACTTCCAAGGTCGTCCTTTCCGTGAAGGTATTCGCGAAAATTCCACTCTCTATTATGGCCTCCTCGGTGCTAGCGCAGTTGCATTCTCGGGTGCAACAAACTTTGTGCCAGAGCTTAGCAAATGGCTGCAGCTTGTCGAAATGTCTGATTCGGTGTGTGTTCTCATTTGATCATTCCCGAATGCTGAACATACGCAGTTCAAACTCAAACTGACAACGACTATGATCCTTGACTTTGCTGGATGCTGGATGATAGAGTTTGTCTGCAAGCGCCTTTTTGCTGAACTAGAACCGAAGTCGATGATTACACGCGGACGCGAACGTAGAGAAAAGAGACGAGCAGAGGAGGTGTTGCTCAATGCCGCGATGACTGCAGTGGAAGAAAAAAAGACACAGTAACATTGCTGTACATTTAGACTACGCACTTAGAGTCGAGAGCCTACCTAGTAGAGACTGCGATACTATACCAGACCATCTATTAACCTAACTTCGGACCAGCAACTGGCGACAATCTGGAGGGTTGTGAATTGCAAGCGCCTCATCATTCCCTCCGCTTGCCTGCGTTGAGTGACATGTGACAAGATGTGACAGCTGATAGATGATCAACTCAGGCTAACGGCCATCGGAAAAATCAGAAATGCAATGTTTGGAAGATGCTGAACGACTCAGCTATCATGCAACAATTCATTTATTGTATACAGTCGAGCATCTACGTGTTAGACCTTACTTGCACTTCCATTAAGCAGGGCTGACCTAAGTATCCCCTATCCACTCTCAAGTTTGTAAGATCTCCATTATCACGTAAAGTCTACCTGGTCCGGTTACTATAAAAACCGATACCGGACGTCTGTTTGCAACAATGACTCCAGGACGCAGAACATTCATTATAGGATGCGGATGTACCGCCTTTATCAAGGTGAGTTGCTCGGGCTAATACTATGAATGTCTAACTCAAGGACACCAAACAAAGCCCCGGGGCAAAAGATCCACGGAAGACGTAAGCTTGCAGTACAGTGCATTAAATGGCTTGACCGTGTCCTTTAGATGGGCTTGGAAGCAGCCACAAAGGCGCTCCTTGATGCTGGTAAGCAACTTGACAAGCTATACCGACCCAGAAGCGATAGTTTCAGGCATAACCTACGATTCCATCGAGACTGCTGCTGTTGGATACTGTTACGGAGACTCTACATGTGGCCAACGAGCTCTTTATAACCTTGGTAACACCGTTTTGCGCTCGTTTAGGACAACCTCATCCATAGGCAGGCCTAACAAACATTCCGATCGTGAACGTGAACAACAATTGCTCAACCGGCTCCGCCGCACTTTTCCAAGTCAACAATGCAGTCAAATACGGACAAGTTGAATGTGGCCTTGCCCTCGGTTTCGAGCGGATGAAACCCGGTAGTCTAGGAACAAATTGGACAGATCGTACAGATCCCATGGAATTGTTCAATAAAAAAATGCACGAAAATGAATCAAGTGGGCTGGGAGAAAACCATGGTCCTGGTGCTCCTCGAATGTTTGCCGATGGAGCGGCAGAATACTTCCAGAAATACGGAGGCGGGATTGAGCATCTTGCCATGATCGCTTCAAAAAATCATAAACATTCGGTCAACAATCCTTACTCACAATTCCGGGATGGATGGAGTGTGGAAGAGGTCCTTAAGGCACCCAAAATTACGAATGAACTGACAAAGTTTATGTGTAGTCCTACCTCAGTGAGTTTGACACTCTACTATTGTCGTGGCTGATTCACATACAAGGACGGAGCGGCATGCTGTGTAGTAGCTTCTGAAGAATTTGTTCGCGGACACGGACTGGAGAATCAAGCAATTGAAATCGTGGCTCAATCACTGGCGACAGATGGCCAGGCCACTTTCGAGTCCCAAAGTGCCATGGAGCTTGTCGGATATGGGATGACCAAGGTCTGCACGGATCAGGTATTTAAAGACGCTGGGTTTGCCGAAGGCAAAGGACGAGACCAGGTCGGTGTTATCGAGCTGCATGATTGTTTTGCGTCAAACGAGGTATGCAAAGTTGATCGATAACTAATCACTAAGCATGGTAGCTGATTTCGTATCCTGCTTTGGGGCTTTGCAGTCTCGAAGATGCTTACAAATTGGTAGAACGAGGGGATAATACCTACGGCGGTAAATACGTTATAAATCCCAGTGGTGGACTTGAAGCCAAAGGACACCCACTGGGCGCCACTGGCTTGGGAATGCACTTTTACATTACCAGTAAGTTGACTCACCCTGGC
>QLOY01017033.1:0-10765 GCA_003313965.1 Megacollybia marginata
TATGGTCCTGCAATTCTCATTTGCACCTCTTTCTGTAATTCTATTGTGATAACCCAAGACTACACGTGTTTAGTGCAGTACAATACAACCAAGCCTAATGTACCAATGCTGTCAATACTCACACAAGTGCACTTAGCACTCAGTGACACATGCAACCATGATAGCCTCCATTATAATAACATCAAATCACAGTTGCAAATCAGATCAGGCTATCAACTTATTCAGTGGGTGTGCTCAATGCCATGATCATATTGTTCTGCTCACAGAATACCCCTCTGATTTGATGTCTGCCTATGCAGTGTATATCGTTATGACCTACTAAATACTCACTCCTGACATAAGCAGGCCAGCAAGTTGAAACCTCCATTCTCATGTCTCAACCTGATCCAATCAATTATTTGGTCTGAGCCTATTTTTGTGTTGCTTGATTGAGTTTCAACTTGAAATTGTTGGCAAATCTTGAAGACTCACTTGAAGGGGATATGGGGATGTTTCTATTGCTTCTGTTTTCAAACTGCACAATTTCCTGTGTGGTTTCTGCATGATTGACCCTTTCAGTGATGCAACTGATTTTTGACTAGATCTATAAATTGTTTTGTGCATATGGTGAAAAAAATTGGAATTCTGACAGCATGTATTCTTGCACCCTACCAGAAAGCTACCTGTACATCAGTTTTTTTTTTCTGCACCTATTCAAAAATTTAACAGGCTTGAAGAAGGATCCACATGTTGATTATTGTCTACATTTCCACACCCAGTATAGCTTAATCTGGTAAGTATACCTTTCAAACATCCAGTTTGGTGTCAGTAGATGATCCACACTGTAATCAGGCATTTCATGACAAAATTTATCCAAAATGCCACATAAGTATGTGAATCCTAACTCTCTTGTGTCTGTTGCTTTACAATGCCTTGTGCCAGTTTCTCCTGGAGAAAGTCTCACACTGGCCAACATTTGGGAAATATGTTCATGTCCATTGGTGCTTCACATCTCAGTGATTTTTCACCATCATCTTTCTATGAAGGTTACTAAAGAATCTAGAAAGCAAAGATGGCTTCCACTGCCACAACAGGCACTCAAGCTCAGGCTAGTGACATGCAAAAAATTGACATACCACCAAAGATGTCACATTGCTGCTATAATTTTTGGATACTTATCTATCATTTTATTTTATTTCCCTTACAGCTCAGTTTTGCAGATGTACATAATTGCTGAAGCTGGGTGGACTTTCTGCCAGATGAGGGTTGTCAAAGATTACCAAAGTTCAATGACTTACTCCAGACTCAGTCATTGACTTAGAATCCAGCAATCTCCATTGGAGTGCAACCTGCAGCAAGCTATATACTCAGCTGAGTCTGATGGCATCAATCAATGTAGTACATTGAATCCCAGTGGCTGGTTATATTGATCACCAGCAAAGTTCCCTGTACTTGATCTAGCAGTATATTACTGGGCTAATTTGTAATGTGATTACCAGATCTGGTAGATCATCATGTCTAATTAGCCAAGTCAGAAAGTCCAACTTGGCATCACTGTTCCAATAGGAATTCTTAGCTAATTGAAATTCAGTTTGCTTTTGTAATACTCTAGTAGGGGCAAAAACTATAAGTGTACACCCACTGGCAAAGATACAAAATTGGACACAAGATGTAGATTTGAAGGGTGCAAAAATATGCAGGGATATGAAATTTGCAAGGTTTATTTCAAAGGTGTAGGTGCAGAAATCGAGGTGTGAATATTGTGATGCTATGGTGCTGGTTTCAATATTCAGGGTACAGAAAGAAATCTGTGCAGAAAATGCATAGTTTCACAGCAGGTGCAAAGAAAAGGCCTGAAAATAGGAAACAGTGTAAAATGCAGAAAGTTTTGATCTTCTTGTGCTGATCCACCCGTGTTTCAGCATGAGGTTCCCTAATATCCACCTCTCTGATTTATGTCAATGTCCGGATCCAATGCTGATTATCTGCATCCTAACTGGTTCTGAGATCTAAGATTACCTAAGGTCCCTCACCCAGTTCAATGTCTGACACTTCTTTGGAGACTTAGGATCTGTCTGACTGGGAGCATTGCTGTTCAGCATATCTTGGTCACAGGGGTGCCTCACTACAATGCCTCTCATACATGTAGATCTCAATTTCTCTCTCTCTGGTCCTTTGCCCTGCATCCTTCAATCTCATGCCCTGTGTTCACATTTGCAGATGCCCTTGTTAAGATGACCCATTTAAGTTCACTTGAGTTTGGGATGCCTGCATTTATTTTCCCATCAAAGTTTGAGGATGCTCCATTTAGATTTGAGATGCCTGCATTTAAACTTAAGATGCTGTATTCAAGTTCACAGATGCCTGAATTCATATCCATGCACTCATTTAAGTTTGTAGATACCCCACCTACATGGATGAGATTTTCACTCACCCACCCACTTCTCCCTCTTTATGTTGGGGGTGTATGATGCTTAGACTCTAGCGACTCACCCAGTGTCTGAACTTGGCTCTTATTGAGTTGATTCCACTCTCCAACCAAGTTCATTGGCAAAACTATTTCCAACAGAGATAGATGAATACCTTATCATGATCTTCTCACCCAAGCTGAGCTTCCTGATTTGCTTGAGGATGATGTATCTTATCAACTAGGTCAGGAGTGTTGCTATCATCTGATAGATAGACCTTCTTTCATCTGAACTGGGCTTCCCAGAATGACCTATTTTTTATCAATTGAGCCAGACTTCCCACTTTCACTCAAGGTTGATGTATCTCTATCAACCAATCTCTAATGTGTAAAAGTAAGCATAGTGGAATTGAAGAGACTCACAAAGTATGTACTGACTACTTCATCCACTTCAAATACCTATATGAATGAATGGAATCCACAAGGACAATGGTACCTCCAACCCCCCTGCTGCCCTATTCTCACAAACCTTCTTAACAGCAAAGTGCAATGCCTCTGCTGCATGAGCTGAATCCCCATCATATTTAGTGAACAAAAGCTGGTAGGTCTCATCTGCAACCTCAACTGCAATCACATCCTCTATATTTGCTATTGTGGCAATTACACTTTGGAATCCAGCTGATAGCATTCCAGCTGCAAGGTGAGCTGCTTCATCTTCAACTTTCAGGTCACCAGTAGCTGTCTCAGAGGCTGAAAGGAATGCAAGCTCTGCATTTTCTAGATGGAGTTTCATAATGTCAGATAGAGTCAGCTTTGTATGACCAGCAAGCATCAAGCAGCTTTCAGTTGAATTGGATGTGCTTTGGATTCCATCACATGCAAAATGAACCCAGGTTGATGTCTTCATGGCATCTAACACAGATTGTCTATTTGCCTCAGACTCATTAAGCATCAAAACAGGGAATTTCTGTGCATGGAATGCAACAAGTTCAACCTCTTTTGCTGTTCCTGAGTGATGTGACTCTGTGGAAAGGGAGATGGTAAGAAGTTGTTGCTTTATGCCCTTTTGAGAAGCAGATTTAGGGAGCATACTGAGACTAGGCATGTATGATGAAACTGCAAAGTCTGACAACTTTGGTCCAGATGGCTGGGAGTAAACCCCTGCTGCATGGATTGGGAGGAATGCCAGTGGACCAGTGGGACACCACCATATGCGAGGGATATCTGAGGTAGATGTCATTGGTCTCTGTCAAATAAAATGAATATGAGTTAAAACAGAAAAAATTAAGGCTCACTGTGATTGCAAGTGCATTTAGAATAGGATATACAACATGGGTCCAGAGATCTTCAAGTATGTAGGCAAGTATATCTTCATGGTCTACTGCCTTTTCCCACTTATCAGGCAGTTTTAATGCCTTCAATTGAGGAAGAAACTCATTGATGCTAATAGAGTTTTTGGTCATTGCCAGTTGGAACAATTTATGCCATGCCCATGCTGCTTCAAGAGTGAGGTTCTCTAGTGGGAGATGAAGGATATCATCAAGTCCTGGAATTAAGACAAGTGCATCACACTGAAGTTTGCTAACATTTAGCATGACTATTGGACCTTGATTCACAGCTGCCAGAAGTTGTGAAAAGGTCTTTGGGAGCAAGTAACTTTCAAATCCTGGTAAGGTGCGGATCTCTTTGAGTAATTGTTCATGTTGATGTGCAAGCACATGATAGTTAATTTGCACTGGGGTTTCAGAATTGTCATGTAATGCACCTTCTAAAGCAGAAGACAAAAATTGAAGCATTTGGCCAATGTTAGGATGGGCCTGATAAAGTTCATCATGGGGAGAGTGTAGCTGCATTATCTGACTCCAAATAATGGAGCGACCTTGCTCAAGCCACTCTACTGCAGTGTTATGCTGGCCAGCTCTAATGGCAACAGCAGCTGCATCTCGTGCAACTTGGCCTGCATGTGTAAGATGATGATAGCGATCATGAAGGGATGATCCAGGCCATGCAAGTTGTTGGATAAGGCTTATACACATAGCAGATGATTCCATGCTTTGGCCTGGAAGATACTGGAGGGCCAATTGCATCCAACTTCTAGCAGCTTCAAATCTTGTAGTTAACAAGCCAGTATCAGACTTTGCAGCAGAATGATAATTTGAAGCAGCTGCATACAAGTCTGAGAGATTATTATACTCCTTGAAGTGGGTCAGGAGTGACTTCCCAAGGTTACTGAGATAAGAAGGCTTCTTTGGATGGCCATCAGGTATGAGATGCAGAGCATTCTGTCTGACTTGGATGGACCTGCTCAGATCAGAAAGATCACCCAGCTGCTCAAAGCGAGTCAGGAGTGACCCTCCAAGGTTATTGAGACAAGATGGCTTGTCAGTATGACCATCAGGGATGAGGAGAACAGCATCCTCAAAGACTTGGATAGACCTGTTCAGATCAGAATGATCACCCAGCCGCTTAAAGCGGGTCAGGACTGAGTTTCCAAGGTTGTTGAGATAAAATGGCTTGCTAGGATGACCATCTGGGGTCAGGACAATAGCATCCTCAAATATTTGGATGGATCTGTTCAGATCAGAAAGGTTACCTAGCTGCTCAAAGCAGACCAGGAGTGAGTTTCCAAGGTTATTCAAAAAGGCAGGCTTGTCAGGATGCTCATCAGGGGTCAGAACAATAGCATCCTGTTTGACTTGGTTAGACCTGTTCAGATCAGAAAGATCACCCTGCTGCTGAAAGCGAGTCAAGAGTGAGTTTCCAAGGTTGTTGAGGAGAGATGGTCTGTCATGGTAGCCACCAGGGCTGAGAAGGGCATCTTCTTCAACTTGGATAGATCTACTTAAATCAGAAAGATCACCCAGCTGCTGGAAGCGGGTCAGGAGGGAGTTCCCAAGGTTGTTGCAATAAGAAGACTTTCTGGGATCACCATTAGGGGTATGATGAAGAGCATCCTCTCTAACTTGGATGGACCTATTCAGATCGGAAAGCTCACCCAATTGCTCAAATTGAGCCTGGAGTGAATTTCCAAGGTTGTTCAGATAAGATGGCTTGTCAGGATGATCATCAGGGACAAGGTGAACAGCCTTCTCAAAGACTTGGATGGACATTTTGAGATCAGAAAGATTACCCAGCTGTTTAAAGCTAGTAAAGAATGAATTTCCAAGGTTGTTCAGATAAGATGGCTTATTAGGGTGATCATCAGCAACAAGGAGAACAGCCTTCTCAAAGACTTCAATGGACCTTTTCAGATCAGAAAGATCACCCAGCTGTTGAAAACTGGTAAGGAGTGAATTTCCAAGGTTGTTCAGATAAGATGGCTTGTTAGGATGACTGTCAGAGCTAAGGAGAACAGCTTCTTCAAAGACTTGGATGGACCTTTTCAGATCAGAGAGATCCTCCAGCTGTTGGAAGTGGATGAGGAGTGCATTTCCAAGGTCATTCAGATGAGATGGCCTGTGAGGATGACCATTGGGGATGTGAAGAATAGTATCTTCTAAGACTTGGATAGACCTATTCAGATCAGAAAGGTGAGCTTTATCTTTTGCAGCAAGACTTTGGATAGCTTTGAAGTCTTTCTCCTGAGCTGTCTGCAATTGAGGAGCACTGCCCCCTTTGTCTATCAAGCCCACAGTAGAACCTTGAATGGACTCAGAGTTTACCCATTGTGGGTCAGACAATGAATCCAAAAGTTGATCAATGTCAACAGTGTCTGCTTGGTTAATATAGATCTACTATGGAAGGACTGACGTACCTGCAAGTTCAAAAATCTGGAGACCATTTTGTTGATATTGAGTGCCTTTCATACTTGATGAAACATGGGCTGAATCAGCAAATATTGCAAATTCTCCAGGCTGAACAATAGCTGTGTACCTGGAGCAAACTTTGTGTAAAAGCTCTTCATCTGCAGGAAAGGGCTCATTCTATAAAAATAAACAATATAACAGATAAATTCAAATATTGAACTGACCTCATCAATAACAGAGATCCATACTTGATCATGGGTAATGACAAATGGGACCTAAAAGATATATGAGTTGCCAGGCTAGTATCCAGTATAAGTACATACATTGTCTAATTGGTGGAGTATAAACTGATTGATAGTCAGCAGTGGATGGTAGTAGGACTGCAATTACATAGTAAGCTGGATTTCAATACATACAATAAGACCTCAAACCTTGGATGAGATATCTGAGATCTCCACCTCTTCCAGCTCTCCTGAGCCACCCAAGCCAGAAGCTGATTCACCAAAACCAGGCCTGGAGTCTCTTTTGCTATCCTTTTTGATGAACTGCATTTGATATGATCCTTGTTTGTTCTGTAGATCCCTTACATTGGATATCTCAAGCTTCAACTTTGGCAAATTGAAGCTGGAATATGTAAGTTTGTATCCACGCAGGAAGTTGCACTGATTCTTTGGCATAGTGAGATCATTGGACTGATAAGAGTCTCTTCTCCTGTGCTCTGGGATATCCATTGTTTGAGCCACAGAAAAATCTGCCTTGGCAACCTCTGGAACATTTATCTCTCCATCTAAATGATGTGCTTTGGATTGCTGAAGCCATGTCTCAGTGACCCAACTACTGCTTTTATCATGGCCAGTAATGATATAGAGTGAGTTATCTGCAAGAGAGTGACCCAACTCATCACAGACATACTTTTTCCAGGCAAAGGCACTATGTTTGGCAGCTTTGCACAGATGGCCATCATTCATGAGGTCTAGTTGTGTAGCACCTGCTGGAAGTGTCAAACTAGCACCTTCTTTATATTCATGATGATGAGTGGCACCAGCTGATGCCCCAACTGGCAATACCCTTTGAAGATTAAGTGCATATAAGGTGCAATTAATGATCACACACTGAGCTATTCCTATACTTCCTCTGTAGTTTGAGGACAAACTTTGCTCTGCTGTGATGCTAGAGTTGTCTGGTGGCTGAAAAATATCATGTGGTTTCTGAGGTCGCAGGATGACATCCTTATTGCGATTGCATATATTGAACAACCAGACAAAGGAGCCATCATACTGCACAAAACCAACATCACCGAGCTGAACACCATCTTCAAAATGTGCAGTATCACTGGCATCTGCATGTGGCCGTGGATTCCACAATGGATAACCATGTTTCTGGGGTAATAGCAATCTAGCGTATCGATCTGCTGGATCCATCAGGGAAGAAGGGAAGCAAGGAACATTTCCGGTCAGACTCTAAATAGACGTCTGAGTGACAAGTGTGTGAATGGATAGCTGTACACTACAGCAACACTACAGCTTTTACGAATGTTCCGTGCGTGCCGGCCTTACTTCCGCATTGTCACCATGATGAATATCACCCAACTTTGGCTCACAGCCCACTGGGATAGAGATTCCACATGATTCGACTATCCAATCATCATCTTTCCGCGGATCCAGCTTCGTGACATGAACCGACGCCAGTTTGACACGTGATCGACCTAACAGCTCTCCACAGCTCTCTTACCGACTGTCTAAACGACGGTTGGCCCGATGCAACTCAAAAATACAAACGCATATCCGCATATCCGCAAAGGCTAGGCGAAATGCGAACAGGGCGTAACTTAGTAAGCGAACGCTCGGGATCAGCTGGCATCAAATTGTACAGGATTCTGCGATGTGTTCCTGTATTGCTCAGCTTAGTAAGCACCTTCCCGTTTCCAGCATGACTCGAGGACTTCCGTCTACACTTCAGATGTACCGTACACCCTTTCTCTCCTTCAGGATCAGGATCAAGCTTCCCAAAACACGTTTCTTGTGTTGGCTTCGAGAACTTGGCTACCAGAATGAACCCAATATGATCCCGGCGACATCCCCTCTTCTGCGTGTTAGGTAGGTCCTTCTGATCCTTCCTCGACTTCCTTACGCCCTATAACTATGGGACAGAGGCGAGGAACCGATTTATCGGTGCATCTTTGCGTCGAACCCGCTTTCTCGAGACAACTTTTGCAAATCCTGGAGATGCATCTGATACTCGAATCTCCTCGTACCATTTGCAAATTGCCACGCATTCGCATTGCTGTCAAACCGTCAATTGATCAAGTCATTTCGGATCGCAACGTGATTCTCTCTGGCGAGCGCTTCCTTGGCGCTTGCGTCAAAGTCTCTGGGAGCTCCTCGCCGCTTGACAGGGATGAGAACCCAACCACCAGCATTCCTGGTGTAGTTCAGGAGAGTACAGCCGCTGAGGGGAACAATATTGATGGGGGGAGTGAGGGTGAGTGACGCACGTGTTTGTTCAAATTGAATCATACAGAGCATTGTTGTGATTGCTTCTTCATGCAACTGACAATGCCAGCTCAGCACGGAGCGTTGATCTCAGAGGAAGATACGCTGACAAGTTCGTTCTTCTATCCTTCCAATTCAAGATAGCCAAGACCCTTCCCAGACATCGAATCAATCTACCGGTATCGGTGAAAAGGATCGATTCTACATTCTGTTTCATGCTTACATGAGAATCTGGGAGAAGACTATCAACATCTGTGCCTCGGTAGTTGATGACCAATGACTATTTACCAAAAGACGACGAAGGAGACGGGATAAATAAAACCAGCACCCTGTTCAAAGCCTTCAAAAGGGTACCACTCAGGTCCATTTTCTCTTACCACTAACCACTTCAACTACTACCATACATGGCAACATCATCAGATCATTAGGCTGGTCTACGGCCTTGATGCTGATTCTCAAGCTGTGGATCCTATGTACGAGCATGCAGCGCTAGCTACATGGTCCGATTGAACGCCAAGATCCAGGTCCGATCAAAGAGGATAGACGCTGCTTTGGCATTCTATTTCCATTCATGAACCGAAAACTTGTGTTTCTAAACCCCAATCGATACATATCGTCATATCGTAATCCCGTCGCACTGAAAAAGTGTTTTTTCCTCCAAGACACCGCACTCTTGAAGTTTGAAGCTGTTTATGTTACAAAATGCACCGATAAGATGCGTCTTACCAGACTAAATGATCATGACAGAAGCAATGGAAACATCCAGGTATACATATTAAGTATCCTGCAAATGGATAATGAATGTTCACTCCATTGGAGCGCCTCGGATTATCGTCCCGCACACCCCACACTTGGACTTTAGTCCAATCACCGCAGGAGCGCTTGAAGCGGGAGGATCGCATTCTGATTGGTTGCAATTCGGTTGCCTGGGTTGAGATATGGGTTAGTATACATAAAGTCGGTATTGAGGGTAAGGATGATGGTATGGCTCAATCAATACGTCTGCTATCTGTCAGGAGTGCTTTAGTTGTCTGTCCGAGTTGCACCTTCTTTTCGAAGCAAACTGCTTCATATGATCATGTGTCATCCTACTCTTCTTGTTTTCATCTGCAGGACTGTAACTCAGTGGTACTAGTGTCTGCGTATGTTGAAATGTAGCAGCTTTTTGCCTCGACAGGGTATAGGTTCGAGCCCTCAAGTAGGCAATCCATTCTCTCCTTCCGCAGCCCTATAGCTTGGCCGTTACATGTATCCAATTCTGCGTTGGTGAACTGGTCTGCATTTTAGCCAAGCTTGTGGCTGATGGACTCGATTTGAATATAGTACATCCATAGCGTTGACTCAGTCTATAAGCGCGGTAATCACCCGCAGCAGCATGACTCAGTTTATGCGTCTGCGATGTTGAAGAAATGGCGGTCCTTTTGGTTGTCAGTTCGAGTGTTCGATAAGCGAGCCTTGGTCGCCGCTGTTGCGGGACGCAGCATCAGCATCGGAATCTACTGCAAGTCATTTTTGCCTGTCAATAGTTTGATCGACGCGTTTACTAGAGGTGAGATAGTGCATCGAACCGAAACCGAGTATGGGAATCGCTACCGTGCCGTAGCTCAACCGATACAGTGCTGCATGAAACTGAATGAATTTGGTTTTTAGTCAATTTTAGTTCTTCTGGGTTTAATTTAGACCTCAGTACGTTCATTCCTCTCGATGTGTTATAACTCAGTCTTAAGCGTTGTCCTGATCTGATAGAGTTGTGCATTCTTTATTTGTTAGTCTGCACCGGGTTCGATTGTCGTAGCTAATAAGTAGTTCTCTTTTCCTCTTTCCTTTACCACAACCCATCACCATCAGGAGACGGGATAAATAAAACATGGGCATAATCGGCACTCCGTTCAAAAGTGTACGACTCAGGTCTGTTTTCTCTTACCACTCAACACTTCGACTACTGTGCGTACATCATCAGAGCTGTATTGGGTTTTCAGCCTACAGCTTTGATGTTCGTTCTCAGCCTGTGTATCCTATGCAGACGTAGTATGGTCCGATTGAACGCCAGAAATTCAGTTCCGATCAAGAAGGATAGGAGTCACTTTGGTATTTTGCAAACCCCAATCGATACATATTGTAATCCTGCCGCATTGGGTCAT
>QLOY01017041.1:0-18976 GCA_003313965.1 Megacollybia marginata
CGGTCGGGTACCGAGATGAGCATCGGCGAGTTGGGGCAAGATATTCGGAACACGGACGGAGGTTAGGACAGGCAAAATAGAGAGAAATTTGATATCTTTATTAATCCCGCAAAGGCAATTCTGAACCAAGAGCAAGTCCGATGATACCGGGCGTGGAATAAACAGGTTTCAAGACAGCGGGACACGGTAACTCGTACTGATGCGCCTTTGGACTGACGAAAGGCACGCGTGAAAATAGCAAAGAATCGAGTGAGAAATCCAAGGGAGGATATCCTAATGGGGATATCCAGATCTCAGATCGGCACTCTATTGATGCCATATAATTTGGAGTGTTGAGTGGGCATCGTTTAAGATGGAAGCCCCGCTGCGAGTGGCCATCCCTGCGCAGGAGGAGTTGTGGTGGACACCGCAGATGTTCCCAAATTTGGACTACGCATCTCAGTCCCCATCTCCTACATTGGGCTATCCCTATGCACTCAGAGACAACGATCCCCCTTCACCAACTTCAGATTCACCAACGTCCCCGAGCAGCAAGACCTACTCCTTCGTATCTTTGCCAGGAAACGCCGTCAAGAAACGTCCAAGGCGTCGCTACGATGAAATCGAGCGTCTCTACCAATGCTCCTATCCAGACTGCACAAAGGCCTATGGTACTCTTAACCATTTAAATGCGCATGTAACGATGCAGAAACACGGTCCAAAACGCAGTCCAAATGGTAAGCAATTTATTCAACTCCCGATAACAACCCCCCCTCATCATTCAGAGTTCAAGGAACTCAGAAAGCAATGGCGCAAGGCTAAGAAGGACTCCGAGGCAGCAATGTCTGCAGCTCAGAGCAGTCAAATGCCTTTACCCGCTTACCAGCCCATTCGCAGAGCGAGCATGGGAGTCGTCGATCCGTACGCTTACAACCAGTCCTCAATACCGAGAGCATATGCGAACCGCTACTTTGATACTCAATACGCAGAGGGCTATCAGTACAACCAGGACTGGCAGCAGCAACCACCGCAACAGACTTACCAGCAATACACGCCCTCGCCTCCAACGCCGCAAACTCAACTTCCTTTCCCGTTTACATCAGGCCATCATCATTCTCAGTCCTTGCCTCACATCCAATCCTACGCCCGTCAATCTTTCGACTCCGGAGTCGTGCCCCGTTCACACTCTCATTCGCCCATGAATTGTCTTCCTCCAAACAGTACGTTGTTGACTCCGTTGCCTGGCTACGAGTCTCAATCCCATTCCCAAGATTCAAACTTCCATGACCGTCATCGCTCTGACGGCTCCGGAGACGCCTATTAAATTCTTGCTTAATCTTGCTTCCTGGGCTTAATTTCGTTCGCCCTCTGCCTCTTGTTGTCCGGACGTCTTCGCCTTGGAGTAATTTTTTTATCAATTATCTCATATAGTGTTGTACAGTCTATTCATTGCATAGTCACTTAGTCTTACCAGCCATTTTAAAATCCCTCTTCCTCGTCCTTGGTACTAATTTCTTGTTGTCACCCAGTACATAGTGTATTTGTATCCTCAAAAAAAAAAAATTCTACCCGACGACGCATACTTGGCTATACTTGATCGGTCGAATTGTCAGAAGCACCAATTAGACTCCTTCTCAGAATCTCCCCCATAACGTACATAGAAGCAATATTCACCGGAAATATCTCAATACTAGAACGGTATCATTCTTTACGTTGCCATATTCCCAGTCTCGCACGTCAAATTTCCCTCTCATGTTCAAATGCTCACTTGCCAATCGCGAGATATGCGGATAGCTACATATGAAGCAATCTCTGTCACCACCGCCACGTATCTGCAACTTATCGCCAAGTGCCAGTGATAGACAGCTATGTGGGTATAAAGTTTTTGTGGCTAAAAGTGGTATGCGACTGACGTTCAACATAGCCTTGGAAGTTTAGGAGTGTGTTCGGTGCTCGGAAGCAGGAAACCTTCAATCGGGATCCATTCTTCTTGTCAAAACATGGAGATTGCATTCCGAGCATCTTTTAATTAAACGGACGTCCATATACCGAATTCAAGAGCAGAGGTTTCATGCAGGCAGGCGCCAGTAGCTGCTCCGACAGGGGTACGATAGAGAGTTGCCACACAGATCATACATCAACAGTCATGTGCAACCCAAGCATTCTCCCTGAACACATCGGCAAAGCACGACTGGCATTGGCGCGTCCGAAATGACACTTGAGATCGTGATCTTGGCAAGCGCAGACCGCGTACCGGTAAAATTACTGATTACTGATGTTACACCCGATGAATAAGATCCCCGTACGCTCTCGCACATGACAGAAATACGGAGATTGAAGGGGAGCAATGGACTCAACGAGTGAGCAGTTGACCACAGTCAATACCCAGCGAGGTATCGGATATCGGGCCAGGGGTGTAAAATCTGAAAACCTCCATTCATGCTGGGAAAAAAATTCCCTGAAAAATCGGACAAGAGAAATCTGCAGTATATCAAGATTGTGAGAGAGCGACATCGGAACCACACTGACGCTCAGAGGAGTATTGCCAAAAGAAATATCTCCTTCCAGTAGATGATGAAGCTTTGAATCGGGGGCCCACTCGGAAAGAAAGGTTCATGCGTTCGACGCTATTGGGTACAGTGTGGCCGTTTTTCATACCATTGCTGTGACAAACTCCAAATATAGACGGAAACCTATTAAGCGCCTGTAGGAGTGCTTCACGGCAAGACAGGACAGTAAAGCGAGTTGGTCCCACAGAGCACAGAGCAGACCGAAAAAAAATGACGCCCGAATACAGGAAACGGGTTCAATGAGCGCCAAACGCGCGACGCGACGGTAGAAGTCGAAGGGTCGTAAAGTCACGTGCAGTGACGTTTCTTTTGACGATGCCTTCACTTACAGACTTACCAGTCGAGGTCCTGACAGACCATCTATTACAGTCTATGCCAGTACCGGATATGTTGAACTTGGGAGCTACAAGCAAGGCTCGTATACAAAGAGTTCCTTCAGATCTCCAGTCTCTGATTAATACATCACACTAGTCCTTCGCTTTGTTATGCGAGGATGACACTCTGTGGAAACGAAGATTGAAGTCCGATTTCAATTTCTCGGGCAGAGACACCGCTCGGACCAGTGGCTGGAAATTTATTTATACACGTCTATACAAACCTCGAGGTGAGATGCACTCGTTATCAAGGTAATATATACTTACGGATTCTAGTCTACGTCTGGGGGTAAGAGCCTGACGCTATCCTTTGTGTTTTTACAACTCTCTTAGTCAAAAGACTGAAGGAAGACTTGGGTTATCCAAGTTTCCGAAATCGACCATTCCCGATGTCCCGTTCCCTGTTCGACTGCGCATTCCCCAAGCTCGGATCGTGGCCCTCGCGGCAGGAGGAATGTAAGCTTTCAATTAAGGCTCATATAAGCATGTTATCGTTCCGTCAGGTCTTTCCATGCTCTGGATTCAGACGGCAATGTCTATGTTTGGGGTAGATCTCATCCAAGATAACAGGAATGAATCTGAATTTCTTTTCAGGGACACTCAATGGCACTTTATTCGCTTTGAACAGTGACGGGTTTTCTGAACCGGGAAAAACAGCCCCAACTCCTTTGAAATTACAGTTACCTTCTCGAACCCAGAGCATCAGGTATGTTGTCACTACTTTCACTGCGAACGCTCATTCTCCTCCAGCTGTGGTAGACTGCATACGTCCACATTGGGTCATGATAATACAGTCCTGACCTTCACAAGTTGGGGCCGACCTTTCGCGTTGTCCTCACCACTATTTGGATTGCCACAGAATACTCCAGTGCAGGTTGAATGTGGCTGGGCCTTTTCCGCCATCCTAACTAAGGGGGGTGATGTGCTGGTTTGGTGGCCATTTGCAGGTAGATTGTCCGAGCGCCTTACCGCCCGTGATGAGGAACTTGATGTCAATTCTCAAAACAAAGCTATTCCGGTAAATGGTGTCATTCCGTGTGTAGTCTCGCAGGTCGAAGTGGACCCGGTCGTTCTTCCCTCTCTTCCGCATTTACCTGAACTCTCAGACCCAGAGAGCATGGAAGAAAACCTTGATACGAAAGGAGAAACAAATTTGATTCAGATCGGCGGATTGGACGGTTGCCTGATTGGTCTCACTAACAAGGGCCATGTTCTGAAGTTCAGTTCTTTGGAACACGAAACAACTGCGTCTTCAGGCTCTTGGCAATATGTTTGTCACTCTTCAATATATGTGGACTGCTACTGATGCCGGCATCACCATTCTAGCTGCCCAGATTCAGCGAGCTCGAAAGGGTGCGAGAACATGCTGCCTTCTCTTCCGGATCATTGTCGCCTCCAGCAGAGTTAAAAATTACTCATGTGAGCACAAAGTTAAATTATTGCTTGATTGATTCGATTGCTTGTTAGATCTCTGCACATTTCCTGACTTTCACGGTTTACTCCACCGGTGCTAGTTCCATCGTCCTCATGGGGGATGTTATGAGTACCCCAGATTCAACACCCAAAGTCATTCCTGCCCTCCAAAACAGATCCATCATTTCAGTCGTTCTTGGTGACTATCACTACGGCGCATTGACATCGACAGGTAAGTTACTAACTTGGGGAGATTACTCCCGAGGGGCTTTGGGTCTTGGCGATCCAGCAAAACTCCCATCGGGAACACCGGGCGGCTTCCAAACAGAGCAACAGCGCTTGCGAGCTACTGAGCTCGGAAGAGGAGCTCCTTCAATGGTCGAAATTCCTACGGAGGTGAAGTTTGGTCTCGGCACCGGTAGAAACGAACCGAAGGATGTGTTCTGTCTGAGCGCAGCGGCAGCGGGCTGGCACATGGGCGCTCTTGTGCTTGATCGAGAAGTTCGTCTTTTCATTTTGCTTTGCTTGTTTAGATACGGATTCGACGATCCTATAGCCCGATAATGATGAATGTGAAAGCGACGAAGACCAAGAAGAAGACACGAGGCATCCACATGCTTCCCAACCTCCCACCGTCGGTCAGACTCCACCGATTTTGCCATTCATCGTAGGCGGTCCCGCGGGCAACCTCCACCCTCAGATACCTCTACGTGGTCGAGGTAGAGCGTTCCGTATCGGCTATGCTGGCCGAGGAATGAATAGAGGTGGACCAGGACCAGGACTAGGACGAGGGGGCAGTGTTTAAGATGCTTTATTTAAGAAATACTATTGTAGCGGAACAAGTTGCACTGTAAAGACTGGACTAATATGATGTATGTACTGTGTATGTGTAGATTAAAACCCTACAACCACCTATTTGAATCTCGTCAAGATGTTGCGAAGCGGCACAGGCATCCGACTCTTTGAACTTCCATTGCCACGTCTGAACGTATTCTCATCCAGAGTCAAACGCGATACCGCCTTGGGGGAGAACGACGCCCTTCCCTTCTGTTCTTTATTCTCCTTGTCAGTCGAATTGATCATACCACCGAGCGAGTGTCTACCTGTCGGTTTGACATGCGGCTGAGATACTGGTCTAGGATTGATAAGTGGAGAACCAGCCTTGCGAAACGGTGTGCGTGGTGAAGTCCTTGAGATCTTTTGGACAAAAGCAGGCACAGGGGGGGCAAGAGACAAAGGTCGAGGAGGTGCAGAACGTTCCGACCTCTCTAGGCCGGCTGCTTCCAAAGATGGTCTGGGTGCCTCGGAGGCAGCATCGGCTTGCGATTGTGAAGTGGCGATGACAGATGGCCGGGGGATGGAATGATCGATGGGGAATATGGAAAGTCGCTTATCTCTCGGCAAAGATGCAAACCGAACGTTCTTACATCTTTTCAATATACTTCGGGGTGGAGACATCGAAGTGGCGATTGAAGGATAGTGTGGAAACTCGCATGGTCGCAGTTCCGGAGACACGGATTCTCCAGCAGCGTTGTCATTAAGCCGAGATGATGAATCATCTACATCAGCAATATCTGTCGTCACTACCTCTACAAGAGATTCGTCGGGTTGCAGTTCTGCGCGAGCAACAGGGTCCCCTATTGTGGAAGAATGTGGGTATCGATCCAAGAGTCCATCCGCAAATGCCCAATCATCATCGTCGGCCAAAGCAGAAGCAGGCGTCGTCGGAGTCAATGGAAGCGGTAGATGGTCGACAAGGGGTTCTTCTTCGATAATAAGAGTGTCTGACTTGTCATGGAGGATAGTTCCCTGATTTCTTAGACTGGAGATCATATCCTTCAAATTCATGGAAGTACGTTTGTTACTGGACAGTTCGAAGTCGGGTGAATACGCAGAGGGGGTTCCAAGGAAAGGAGTAGGTATTCCAGGGTACGGATTACGGAGATGCGGAGGTTCACATCTGAGCTGCGCAGGTAGTTTCTTTCCACGTCTTTCAGCTAGAGGAGGGAAGATTTCCGGGCTATCTGGACGACCAAGAGCGGCAGAAGACTCCAGCGAGAGCGGCATGAGGGTCTGAGAGTTAGAGACAACGAGAGCTGGTGGCCCGACACACGGTTGGAGAACAGACTCTGCTATTGTATCAGATTCAACAGATCTCTTGAAGAAGGAGTTGAGATTTCGAAGTTCCAGCATCATGTCCACCATCTCGGGTTTCATCGAGCTCGCAGGAACTTGAAGCGACCAACGTTGTGTCGTATCACCTGTTCGTAAAGTGATCTCACGTTCAAAGACCAAAGCATCACGGTATGAGCCTGAGGTTCGATGACGGGCGGGAAATGGTACAGGACTGCCACAGTCCGAGTCTCCGGAGCGAAACCGCGTACTTGCGAGCGCACCACGAAACGCTTCGGGAGTGTGCATTGAGCCCTCGGGAGTCCAGGTACTGACTTTTGCGCGAATAGCGGTGCCCCATGGTCGATGACCGGGAGGCTTTACAGCGGTGATATTTTGCTTTGGCGAGTCAAAAGAAAGATGTGAGCGCTCAGAGATAAACTTACGGCCCATTTCTTGACACAAATATTTTCTTGAAGCATTGTTCTGAGACGCGGAGGGGTCGGCACTGTGATGGTGACATTCGGGCGAGAATTGTGTTCAAAAAGGCCTTCGACGCCGCGGTCGCCAGCGAGTGTTTCAAGATTACTTTTGAATCCGACATTGAACATTGGAATCATACAACCTAACGGAAATGCAGGCACAGCACGAGTATCGATGTCTGAAGCGAGAGACCACAAGGATCCGAGAGAAACCGAATCTGCGAGCAGATGCGGAAGATTTGAGTTTGATTCGTGGCTGAGGTCTAAAGTAGACAAGGACGGGCTTTGTGGGCAGAGAGCGACTTGAGTGGATAGCATGCTTGATGATGGTAGAATTTTGAGGCTGACTGTCACGCTGGTGGCTGACTCGGACTTGCTTTCAGAATTCCAAGTGGAGTTGTTATCTCTGCTCTATCTACGATGCTCACTGACAGCAGCGGAAGGACCTTGCCAGGAAGTACTTTGCGTCCCCTCGTCGATTACTTATGATGTCCGCTATTCAAGGACAAGTCAGGCTCCATACAGTGCGTGATTCCACAGTGTCAAGTGAGTACAAACGGACATACTCCTTCGTTTGACCGGCAGGACGCTCCGATACTGGCCTAGTAAGACTGTCAACTACACCAGTCAAACTGAAATGATCAACTTCAGAGTTCGTCGGTACAACAGATTATCCATATGGAGGGCGGCGTTTCCCAACCGTCTGTCGTTTTAATGTTCAACGTTCAGTGCTTCCAGTCAGCTCCGTAGGCCTTTGGCACTGCAGTGGTCTGGGTGCAGCTTCCAATGAAAAAATGCATCAATCTACGATAAAATGACAGTGAGATAATCATTTGGCTTCCCTTTCCATACTTCCATCCCTTCGATCGTGTCCAGAGTTCGACTGAAACGACGTCTACTAGAGCTTCATGTTTTTCGGACCTTTGGGTGAGTTCTCTTTGCAGAAGTGGAGTCGACCTCTCCGCGGCATTCGTCTGAGTTACGAGTTTCCGCTTTCCAGGCTCCGAATATCATTTCTCTGACTGACAGCGAGCTTGAGACTATCTATTCCAGCCCTCTCTGCCTTTGTGTCAGTGCGCAGGTCCTAGTTGGCCAACGTTCTCAGGCTTGCCGACCTCCTGTGCTACCAAGTACTTGGATTGTCCCTCCGAGCAACGAGCAACGACCTTTCATCTCTGGCTCCTCAGCCGTCCTATCTAACGAATTTATCAAAAAGAATTGGCGAATAATATGAACCTACTCGAGTTCTTTTTATCTGACTGAGACTCGCCACTGGCATGCCGTTCGGGAAGATTCTACCACCACACGCAGAGAGCGAGTACCTCGCAAATATTTCGTGCTCTTATTTCGACAATATTGTGGACTCTGGCGACTTGAAAAGTCGGGTGCATGGCTTTAGAACTCTCTGAAGTTGTGATTTTTGTTTCCAAATTGTTCCCTTCAGTTGGTAGCCTTGTCCAGACGGTAGGGGTGCTGGCATCCACGTCGCTCTCGATCTTCTGGGCCCGACGAGGCTGTATCGAAAGTTTGGTGTTCATGACTCTCGCCATCTCCAGGTACGGGATCAGTATATATTTACAATCTCGGAGGCAAGGCTCTTGCAGGGGTGGATTTGTACGATTACGATCAAAGTCTCAAAGTCTCAATTGTTTTTGTAGCTTTTTTGGCTTTTTTATTTATTTTTATTTTAAAAAAAAAAACATCAATGCGCGATTGCAACATTGACATCCGTTGATTTCTTACCACAGGTTTGTTTGAATGCCGAATACTAATCGCTGCGTCAGATATTCAACTTGGTACCAATTGCACCAATGCCCGAAATATGTTCCGCCTGTTCCTGAATTTATTCGTTTGAGGAATGGAGGACTCCCGCGGATGTATGCGAAGCAAACATCCGAAAATCTGAGCATTATCTTGTCAGATAGAAACCCAAGACTCGTTAATGAAAATTCGAAGAGTACTTAAAATACATGACACAGCTGCGCCGTGTTTACTTAGGGAAGGAAGGCAGTTTATTCATGGCACGATCTAAGAATGGAGCCCATTCAAGCGACGTCCGACGAACCTTGGATCCTTTGGGCATCAAAAAAAACAAGTGCGGTACCGAGAGCCACAATCAGAAGCGATCAGAGAATGATGACAAAACGCCGTCTAGCAGGTGTTTCAGAATATCATACTGGATAATTGTGAGATAACTGAAAGTGCAACGTCCATCTCGGAGGAAAGGCGGCCTCCCTGAGAAGCGCTCCTGAGTAGTCCTGAGTCCGCCGGTGATAGCAGGCGCTCACCAAGATAACCAGGGACTTAGCTTGATTTCCAAAGAGGAACTCTCAAACGCGGAATGAGCCGGAATGGCGCTTTGACTTGCTGATTTGGGCGATGCTTTCCCACGACCAAACGTCCTGCCTACGCTTTTCTGACTGGGTCTCTACAGGCTTAACTTATCACTTTCTGTAAGTAACTGCTTCTCATTATTGCATAGGATGCAGCTCTCTATATTTGCACGTCAGGCTGAGTGCTTCGGCGCGCTTGAGTGATACTTTCGCTTTCTGACTTGATTCTCGCGTTTTATTTCGCTTTACTGACCCAATGCCGACAGTTTCAATTACGACTTTTGCAGGTCCTCCTCTCACCAATCTGCTTTCTACACCGTAGTTCATGATGTCTGCTGCCCTCAGCCCCGTTCGTCATAGCTCAATGGCCTCTGCAGCTATTGCTAACGGGACCGGATCGAAAGCGGCCCTTGTACCCACAAACAATGTCACTACAATCGAGGGTGTCACGGTCAGAGCTCGCATTGACCCTACGCTTACAGTCGAGGACGTGGTGAAGCAACTTTGCGTCAACCTTAAGATCAAAGGCTCACCTTCAGACTATGCATTGAGAGATGACACAGATGAGCTGGTGACCAATGACAATCTCCGCAAAAAGATCAAGACCAAAGTTAATCTCAAGTATGTCTTGCAACCCGAAAAGTATTCACGGAGTTCAATCGTGCTTTAGACTCTGCAGTGCCCCGAATTTAGAAGCAATGGATATTTCAGAGAAGCTTAGAGGAAATTCTCCAAATGCGCTCAAGCTGGCCCTATTTTCCCTTCAAAAATTCATCCGCGTGCGTTACAAATCATCATTGTTGTCCGTTCAACTCAAAAGTTCACCAGGAACAAGAATTCGCTCAAGTATTCCTCAGGCATGACGGACTGCAGTCCCTCGTCGATGTCATATATACGTCTCACGGTAATACATTAGCTGTGAGTATTCTTTCTCGTCCTTGGCTCTAATTCATGAATGCAGTACGCATTGACCGCCATGCAAAATCTAATGGAACTTGACTTTGGCTGGTCAACTCTGGATAACAATTTTATTGCAAAGATTGTACAAATCCTGACCTCATCTCAGTCGCTGATCAATGTATGCCGTCCAGCGACTGCCATTCTCAAGAAATTGGTGGAAGCTGACCCTATGAGTGCCCCTGGCTCCCAGCAAGCAGGTTCTAGCACAACTTCGCCTTCAGCGTCAGTCGATTCAGTATATCGCTATGGATTCCAGGTGGTATATGACCAAATGAGGAAAGAGAAGGGTCTACTCGAGACAGTGGTCAATCGGTTAGGTAGTGCAGAAACTGCTATGGCACAGCATAGGTACTTCTTGCGCTGTTATACTTCCATTTTTTTATTCAATTTCTGCCTCAGTATGATGCTCATCAACTCGCTCCTTTCGCATGTGAATGAAAATCGGTGGGACGAGTTCATAGTCGCGTTAGAGGGACTCAATGTCCGGAAGGCAGTGGTGGTGCGTCACCGCCGGTTCGAGAGAGTTACACTCACGTATTAACAGCGGCTCATGTCATCACACACCATGGAGGATCTGACCTCATGTATCCTCGACTTTCAAGCCAATATCGTTAGAGTCACATATCAGAAAAAGATGACACCCGTAGATCCATTAACTCAGCCATCGCATGCTGCTGATCTCAACTTCATTTGGGACAGGGCAAGTCTAGAAGAGGAACCGGATGAAGACGGTGGCCTGCTCAAGTGGCGGAAGCTTGGGTTTGAGACCGAAGACATCGAACATGAGTTCAACGAAGTCGGTGTTCTTGGTCTCGACTGCATGGTATGTTTCTATTGTAAGTTTGGTCCATTTTATGACCGAAACTAGAAACATTTTGTCAGATCGGAACCTGACTTTGCAAAGGTATTTGGAGTCATGATGTATCACTAGTTTCACTAAGCTGCAAGAAATAGCTTGTCCTGGAACAACTGAGCAGGCCACGGGAGCGGCGTTGTCCAATCGCTAAAGCTTCCAATGAAGTCGTCGACCTCTTAGCTGACCATTGGGCTATATTTGCACCGGGATGTAAGTTCATGTTTTCAGACCTGTTTTATGATTGCAACTTTGTAGACTCAACATCGACAACATTTCAACCCTTCTTTTTGGACTTCTACCGGGTGCATTTTTTGGCCACCCATTTCTTCCTGCGCATGTGGAGTGAAAGTGGTGCAGCTCAGGATGATTTTACACGGGTCGTTGCTCTTGTTCGCAGCCAGGAAGTCGACAAGTTTTAAGATGACACGTATCTAATCTATCTTCAGAGTCAAGGTGGCCTTGCGTAGTGAGAATGTCCGCGATTGGCATGAGGTTGAGCAAGATCTTCTCGAGGTTGAGTATCCAGCTGTCCGGGACCGCCAGATGAAGGAACTAGAACTCGAGGATGATTTGTTAAGTAAAGTGCCCGTTCGGTGAGTGTTTTGCCTGTAGCATTGGCCCACATTGTCATGGTGAATACAGGAATTTGCGAGCGAAGATATACAAGGAGTCTTATGAATTTGTTCGTCAACAAAGAATCCAGTGTCTGCTGGCAGGCGCATGGTTTATGAACGGGATACCACAATCGAATCCTTCAAGAGATACTCGCTATCCTACAAAACCATGGAGGTTCATGCGACTGGTAGGTACTCGATTTCATGTCCAATTCTCTTTCTCACAGAAGTTATACTGAAGGATAACAGTCTGAAATATCTTCACTACGTAGATAGCACCACTAAATTCCCAGTTCGGCAGGGTCTAGAGGATCTACCAGAACGGATTGAAGTATCCGCTATTAGCGAAGTTGCGACTGGGACTTGTTCGCCGCCACCAAATATCCATCATAGTGACCCGAACTCCACATCCTCTTCTCCTTTTTCTTTTTCCTTAATTAATGCACACGAAGGTTCTTTGGCGAACCAGATTGCGCCAGATCAATCACGATGGGCCGATTGGACAGATGGTTTGAATATGTTACGACGGGATGGCGGTCATGTCGCTTCCAAGGAGACGGCCGGTTTCGTACAAGCCTTGACAGAGATTGGCCTTAAAATTAAACTTCTAGGTATCTCGTCGAGCGCAGCAGGTGACGAATATTGATCATTTGATTTCAGATCTCTCCGGCGAGATGGTTGAAATACCAAGCGGCCTAGTGGCTGGCCCTCCGCCAGTTAACAACGATTTTTTCTTCTCAGAGCTTTTGTAGTAGTCTTGTAAGAATGTGGATGTATTTTTGATTCAACAAGAGAAGTCGAAGTTTGTCTTGGGGTGGCTGATACATCCCAAGTTATCTAACCCAATATACCAATTGGACTTGTGGCGAGACGCGGGGCACTCTGCGCGCTTGGATACGTTACCGTCATCTGGCAACTTTTGGCACCCTCTTTCCCAAGTCGCGGATACAGGACCCTACCCAGACGACCTGCCTTCATTTCTGTTTCACGCAGCCTTTGACACATGATTTAGCCGTTGCATCTCCATTCCCGTACAACAGCATTCCCAAGTGCGGCGTCTCGTTCCAGCCGCCATATCGCCGCCGGGAATATGAACATACTCGACTAATTGCACCAATTTATACTGGAAAAGGTGACTCGTCAAAGACTTTTCTGTCCCTCAAGGTAGAGACAATACGACAATACCTAGCCGACGCCATCTCACTCCTGTCCTATTGCTATGATTGTAAATCAATTCAATGGTCAATATCTCAGTTGGAACTTGCCGTACTACCCCAAAATTTATTTTCTTGCCAAGGGTGAGAAGGCGTACGAGCTTGCACCGCACCGCTCCACTGCATACGCTGATCTCCGAACCGATGGCCTGGTTTTTGAAGAAGCAAAAAATCTCGAACAGCGCTCGACATCTTGCTGCTGATGACTACTTGGATATTTGATACTTCCGACCTTCAGGCGATCGACTCTGAGATCTTCCATCATCGACGGCCAAACTTGAGGTGGAGGTTGCCGGTCGCGAAAATGCTCGCCTGTCGTTCTGTGTCAATTCAATTCAAATCGGACCCTCTTTGTATCAATCGTCTCGGCTTGACGTCTGAAAGGAGGCACCAAATGGATGTGATTCAAGATGAGATGTATTATCGCCGTAACGAATGCAGTTGAAGCAATGAATGTAGATGAGGATGCTATGCGAGTATGTGGTGAGGATACACAAGACGTAAAAACACAACGGGGGTTGAACCCGAGGGCTAAACATATGAAAGAACGGGAATGACCAAAGAGGGAAGATCAACAAGATAAGCAGCCTAAGTCGGAAGACTAGTGCGGAATGGCACTTCCATTCGACTTGGGAGTAAATGGGTCTGCGGCTTCCTTCAAAGCACGGTATTCTTCTCCTGCCTTGATGAAAGGCTGAAAGATCGCGTTTATATCGTGGAAATCGTTATGCACGACGTTTACTAAGGAGGATGTCTCCATTGTATCGGATATCAGTGTGCGAGAAGGCGAATCCGGGTGGTAGACTTTGGCCCACTGTTGACCGAGTTCGTAGGCTTCGTCCTATGGGGCGAATGAGACGGGCCACAATGCGGAGAACGAAAAGTACCTTCCATGCCATGAAGCTGATGGCTTCCACCACGGTCGGTTGGATGATCTCCTTGCCAGGGAAGACGCCCCAAGTGACCGCATTGGGACCGTCAGAGTGGGTATTAGTCTGTAGATCACCACGCTTGTTAATCACATAGTAAGTCATATTACTATCGCGTTCAATGTGGGCGAGAAGCAAGGCAAGTAATTCGGGGTTGACAAAGAATTCCAGATAGGCCTAAATGAATCACATCAATCTCGATGGAGAGGGGGTGAAAGCTGTTACCTTCTGATAAACGTACCCATCGGGGGGGCCCCATCCGAAAATCCTATCATCGCTTCTTGCGCCGTTGACAGCAGGCTGCGAGTTGATCGTCAAAAAGCCAAGCTCATTTATTTGAGCCAGTTGCTGCGCAATTACGGACGTTTCACCTGCTGGTTCTTGGTCTGACCAGGGAAGAGCCTTAAGCCTGCCTGTGCAGAAGTGTGCAAAGAGGGAAGAAATGTCCGAGAAGGAGCGTGGTTCACCCCAAAGTTTGATAGCGTCCTCGGTCTATGGGAATACAATGAGGACGGAAGCATAAAAAAATAAGACTTACAGATTGCTTAATGGATACACCATAACCATCAAGCTCCCCATAAGCAGGACTACGTGAGTCTCCAAAACGACCGTTGGGATACTCATCCCAATTATCTGTACGAGAAATGTAGGATTTTGTGCGGTTAGCCCAGAAAATAGGCCGAATGGCTTCGTGCCGTCTATTCGGAGTCAAGCATTGACGCCAGGGCAAGGGGCGGAGCGTTTCAGTTCGAGGTACCAGGTTTAGTTCCTGCAAGAGCATTCTTGTGCCCTTTTCTAGATTCATGGTGTAGAAATGCAAGCCACGTATGCCGATGTCTTCTTTCAATATTCTGCGGCACATGTCTGCCACCAGCTTGGTGCCGACGGCTCTGACCATCTCATCGTTGTTTTTGTGGGGCTCGAGAGCATCGAGGAAAGCCTGCGGGATAATGATTTTAGCTAGGCTAGTTGCTCTCTGAAACCCGTTCCAAGTCTGGATGGGAGCGATACCGGGAACTATCGGTATGGTGATGCCGGCTGCTCTGACGGCCTTGACCCAGTCAATGAAGATTTCAACATCATAGAACATCTGCGTAAAGATAAAGCTGACACCTGCGTCAACTTTTTCTTTAAGCCACATCATTTCACGGTCGCGTTCCTCTGGAGGAAGGAACATGTGTTGGGGAAAGCCGGCGACAGCGATATCGAAGTAGTCTCCATATTCGCGTCGAATGTGTCTTACAAGGTCGATTCCGTGAACATAACCACCCTCGACAGCTTCCCACTCTTCCTTGCCTGCTGGTGGGTCACCACGAAGAGCCAGAACATTTCTACAACCAGATAATTTTGCTTCCTGGACCATGTGAGATGCATGTGGTTATGGTATATGAAGGGACTGACCCGTAATGCAACGTCGACCTTTTCCTTTGGCATATTAGTACAAGTAAGATGCATACAAGTTTCTATGCCGATCAAGCCTTGACAAGTCTTGACCATTTCAGCAGTCAAGTCTGAAGTTCTGCCCCCGGCATTCCTAAGAAAGTGAGACGTGTCAGTTGCTGCAGAAATGTAATCTACCAGGTAATATCTATGAATTCTGGGCCCAACGTCCGCATGCGTTCTATTCTGTCTAAGAGATTTTGCAAGCCCTGGAGTGAAGATTATTTCTTTCGTGACGGAAAGAATAAATGTACCTGTGCAGTCCTTGGAGGGAAGTACTCGAACGACCACCAAACCTTGTCGTTTCGAGCAGACTGCTCGATTTTTTTACTGATTTTCATGACGGGTCGTAAGAAATGAGGTGATCAGCTGATATCAATGATTCTGTCTATAATTGGCAGGTGATCCGACATTATTACATGTCAGTATCTTTTTCTTTTACTATGACGCTTAAAAGCCGCAGAGCGCATTACACCAACAATGGTCTAGCAGGTCAACATTGTCGCCCTCGGGCCGATGAGATTGCAACTACAGTACATGTTGGGTGTTGGATTGCCTTCGGTTTTATCGGTTTTATCGGTTTCCTGCTCCGAATATACCTCCCTACAGTTCATTATCTGCCAAGAGGACAATACAGGCTGTCAATATGACCACGGTAATGGTGCTCATTATGGCGAGATGGTGTCTGCAGCACTGAGGTCAGGAAGTAAACTCGAGCTGTGATCCAAAGGTTACTTTGTTCCAACGAGAAAGGCGCGCATGTCCATAAGATCGCGATATCCATTGCGATACTCCCAAGAACCTGCTGCGATCGCGAACAGACAACCAATGAATAGAACGGAAGCGATTGGCACCTGAATGAGTGAAGATTTGAGTATGGATAACTACCAACACTTACTCCAGTTCTCAATGGCTCTACGGCTACGCCGACTGGCTCCGGAACCAGCCGCGTTTGTAAAAGTATGGCAGATGATAAAAGCGACAATAGCAATGCAAGTTTCAAGTGCGATAACAGATTTCTCTCGAGCATACAAAAGTCTCGAGCGGCACTTCCGATGTTGTCCACATGCATGGCCTCGATCACATGACTACATCCTTCTTTCCACGGTTCAACTACGCCATGGGCTTTCTACGACGCTTCCTCTCCCTCGGATCCAAGAAAAACAAGAAACAGAGTCTTCAGATCGTTCATAATGTACCTCTAGACAGTAACAACCAACTTGTACCAGAGGACAGCGAGTCTGCTGCCAATCGACTCCTGCGTTCCTCGTCTTCTCGTTATCGCGTCGTTGAGGAGGTCGATTACGCTTCGCTCCCTCCAATTCGTGAGCATTATGTTTTATGTCTATTGACTAGCTCATCATATGCAGCACATCCGATAAACAATGTGTTGAATACGCCCAGTGCTTCTACTGTCAGTCTTGTGAGTACGAGCGTCAGCCAGCGCGCTACATTCTCTGCAAAGGTGCACAAACGGGAATGTCACACACCCGCACAGCTTGAGGTTGCCAAAGATACCTTCGAGTCATCTGCAGACAAGGACACTAGCCGCCTGCTACGTCTTCGTTCCGACCCTTCCGTCGCCAGCCTTCTTGACATGTACGACGAACATGGTCGTATATCCCCAGAGGCCTTTACTAATTCGCCTCCATCTCCCCATAAACAAGGCCGAGCCCAGACCAGAAGAAGCGGCTCCACATTGCGCCAGCTTTTAGGAAATCCTACCACCGGCCAAGGCTCCGAAAGTGATATCTCTTGGGCCGAAAAGTATTTACGGCAAGTGAATCGTCTATAAAGAGGTCTTGACTTACCGGGCCCAGAGAATCCGATGCTGCGTCTTCCGCTTCGTCCCTGGCCCTGCAAACGCCGAACAACTTTGACGATCACTTCCCAGACGATCCTTTGATTAACGCCCCCAACGACCTGTCATTCACTTCCGATTACGATCTCTCAAATACTCCAGGAATATCTTCGATGGAAGTCGAGCTCAGCATGAGCAGCAATAATGTCTCATTCGAAGCCCCCATCGAGAAATCATTGCCTGACACGTACAAAACACCTCGCAGAGCATCTGAAGTCTTCGACTTTTTGACCAACAAACGTCGATCACAAGGCACAGACTCTGAATGTCCTCCCAAGCTACCTGCCAAGGATAGCCAGAATACTCCTCCTTACTCCCATTGTCGTTCCCACTTTTCTCCCGACAGCTCTTTCGAAACTCCTGCGATACCCGCGTCTCATAATGATACCTTTAAGCGATCACCCGACTTTAGCAATGACCTTGATCCATCTCTTGACGAAAGTATTGTCATTCACGAAGGTACACAAGCACGTAAAGTAAAAATTATCATGACCAACCCTACTACTGTCATGGTCACTGCACCCACTCCGGGCACTCATGCCAATCTGCCTCCTAGTCGCATCCCTCGTGGACCTCGAGCGCAGATGCGCAAAGTGTCTTATGGTAACTTGAAGGAACGTCGCCCGACCACATCAAATTCTACCGGTGAACCTTTCACACCTATCCCTTCACGTCGACGAAAATCTCGTCCTCGAATCATCTCCCCGACTCCGTCAGAAAACGATCCGCCTTTGACCGTGAAGCCGAGAGAAAAGGTCAGGCGAGTCAGCAAAGAAAAGGCTGGGTTGCATGTGAAACCAGAGATTCCGCTCACACCTATACGAACCAACACGAACCGCTCCCCTTTGTTTAGATCTGCTGTTGATCCTGGTCTTTATCTGCCCCCTGAGGGGACAGTGCCTTCCCCTGCTTCATCATCTGAGATGTCGCCTGTGGGACAGCGCATGATGATGGATGCGAGGCGTAATAGAGCTCGGCAGAGGCGAAAGAATTCGCGATCTGGAGTTTAACAAGGCTGTGGTCTCGTTTTTGAAAGCAGAAATCTGTAATGGACTGTAGTTTTTTGAATGTTGCGTGACGTGACATAACGCGTCAACCTTGAACATGACCATGGATGCCATTGAAGACTACCTGACGAAAGAGCTATACATTGAGAGGAATGTGGCAAGTGTGAATCCGGAAACACGATTTCCCGCTCAAATCTGGTTAGGTGACCTATCGCTCGTTGAGTCGTGCACAGCGGATCCATGTAAATGTCGCGAAAAAGTGCGCTAGCTCGTTCTTCTCAGACATTGGAAATAGGCTTATATCCTGCAGCGAGCTGGCAAACTATCTCAAAAATGGTAGCCAGAAAGCCTTTGCTACATATCTGATTAGTGGGGTTCCCAAAGAACAGGACGACGCGATGGACGTCGACACCGAGGGCGAACCAAATCTCGAGTACTCTGGTGGCGATTCTGATGTCCCGCAGAGTAGAATAGTCATTGTTGGGGACAGTGGGCTAGAGAGTGCGTTGCATGTTCTATGTGTTCCAACAGTATCCTGACCTATCAACGCAACAGACGCGAAAGCTCAGTTTGCACAGATAAATACTGTTCATGTGTATAGCCTCTCCCCTTCTGCCATACTGGTGCGTCGGAACTGTCGTCGATTTTTGATGCTCCTAGACAACTTGTCGTCAGGATTCTGGCCATCTTTGCACGCCAACAGCGGATGTCGTACGCCCAATAGACAAGCAGCAAGGACCTGAATTTGCTACAGTTGTCGGTCGAGTCGTCGGAAAGCATGTTTCGGTGCGTCATGTCGCGCGAAACTATATCATACACTCTAACAATCCGT
>QLOY01017128.1:0-16982 GCA_003313965.1 Megacollybia marginata
TGAGTTATGACGCGGACGGCCATCCGGGAAAATTCTGCTTATCAGAGGGTCACAGGTGCTTCTTGACGCAGCCAATTTGCCAATCTGACGAGCACTTTCGTCATTTGTACCATACAATTACTCTGAAAAGAATGGACCAGAATGAAGCTGAGTTGAATTTCAAGCACGGAGTTGATGGAGAGGTGGAGCAGTCGCTTAATAAGACGTTGTCTAGCGCTAATGAACGGCGCTGAAGCTGACTGAATGAGACTCGGGGTAGGTAGGAAAGGTCCAAGTAGTCGCGATTTGCACCACAAGTGGTTGAGCAGAGTTACCCGCGGAGTTGCATGGGTTAGACAAATACAGATAAGCTTCTACTAGGTCGAGTCAAAGTTGTATCTGGGAAAATGATAAGCATCGCAGTCCGGCTCCATTTGGAAATACGGCGAATTCCATTATATGACTAGGTGATTACTTATGGGACATGCTTCAAATTGGCAACATGGTAATAATCATATGCCGAAAGGGTGAATCTCAAGTCCTCAAGTGTTACATAAGTGTCGAATAGCATAAGTCTAATTGATCAAGCAGTCAGGTACAAGGGCAGGCGGAGACTGCGTCTAAACCAACGACTGGGAGGATCGGACTAATCTCGTAACAGTAATCCAAAAGGGTATGATCGACCGGTGGCTGTGCAGCCTAGAAGCTTCAAAGCCTATCGGCTGAGCTTGAATTGCTCGTTCGATGAAGATGAACATCAAATTCATCGTTCGCGACTTACTCGTATCCACAAGGTGAAGGAGTGGCGTTAGGTAACTCAAGGGAACCATATGTTCGTTCGAGTATCGTGACTCGAGAAGTCTATCCGATCTGTCAACAAAGTCGCCCATCTGATGTGTCTTCGAAGAAGCTTAACTGATCTCTTTGATCGTGAGAAAAAAAAGTCCACTCCAGGTTGGCTCCAATGCTAATCCATAAGATCTCACTAGAAGAGGTAGATATCCCGAGAAAATGTTTAGAACTCGCGAACCAAGGGTGGCTATGGCTTAAAAATTTCTAAATCACTATGAACTTGAGGTGTCTTGCACTGGACACTCGGCCCCCGCACGCTGTACCAAGTAAAACCTGCCTCCGATATACAAGGGACAGGGAAGAATCAAACGTTGGTGTAACGCATCTCCCCGTTTTGGACGCTTTTCGGACCAGAGTAAGCTTGCTTTTTCTATCGAACAAGTCGGGCATCGGGTTGCTAGCAACAAGGGAACACAGAGTAAGCTTAATGCGAAGACGCTCAACATCTACTCCAGGTCAAGGTATGGTGTTACATCCGATGAGACTGAAGTTTACCCTTTGTTTTGTTGCTTGGAGCACTCGCAGTACAGGAGCCAGGCTCATCTAACAGCCACACAGTGAACACAGAGTAAGCTGAATGCGAAGACACTCTCAACATCCTACTCCAGGTCAAGGTATGGTGTTACATCCGACGGGACTGAAGGTTTACCCTTTGTTTCGTTGCTTGGAGCAGTTAGTCAGTACAGAGTCAGGCTCATCTAACAGCCCCAGAATATTTCCACTCCGATATATGTATAATCTCCGCCATGAGTGATATCATCATACAACACCCGCCGTTTTAAGCACAAATTACGGCTGGATACATTGTTAGTAGGTCATTCGACCTAATCTGAAATTCTGAATAGACTATAACGATCGTGGACAACATGATAACTCTGTATGATTGAGTAGCCATCAATTACCGGAGTAAATCGCCGTTGGTTAGCCGCGCTGGATTTTCGGCTGTTAGAAGCTTTGGCTGTTATCGTCTGCAGAGCCAAGACTGTCACGTTGAGAATTTCTCCGCAATCATCCCAAACCGACTCCACGCCTCGCCAGAACCATAACCTTCGCCGGGTAGGATATCTAAGATGCAACTCGTCTCTTCCGGCAGTGACAGGGGTCTTGACCCACGCACGAAGGCTTTTTTCAGAACACAGATCGAACTTCATCAACGCGCGGCAGCGACGCGGCAGAGAGATGGCAGAGAGATGGCAATCAAATGAATAGACTGATACTCTGGTCACAACTCTGTGCCTTGAACTCTTCGTTTCCGACAAGGTCGCAGTCAACTCGTCTCATGTAGGAAGTCAATAGATGCTCATCATACTGTAACCGAGACTTGGCCAACCTCGGCCATTGGGCGCTGACAGAACGTGAAAAGTACTAAGTCCAAGACTGTTGGGTGGTGGAAACACTGAACAAGTTCAATCCAAGGAAATAACAATAAAAAACATCAAGAATCCTAAGTCAATGCGGATACAACTGAGACATCATCTCGACGCGCATTTCTCCGCGGGACTGATATAGCATCCTCTCAATCAGATGTCGAAGTTGAATTGTTGCATCAATTTTTTCATTGTTGTTGGTTACCATACTTGTACAAGAAAAACAGACATGATGGCGACGCAAGTCTAAATCATCTAACTCTACTCGACCATTGCAATGTGAACCGTTCAATTCAATCCTTTAAGCCATCTTCTTGGGCGGGTTCTCCAAAGCACCCTCAGCAAGAACTCGCGAAGCCTTTCCGTCTCTATTCTTGTAGAAGATGATCTCTCCGTCGTCTTCGATGAAGCAGCATTGAGTGAACGTGCGATAGAGAGCTCTGAATGTATTCTAAGTCTTCTCGTCAGTAAGCGACCATTTGAGTATGTATAGTACGCACGGTGGAATCGTAGTTGTAGTCATCCTTTAATACTTTCTTGATGCATTCGGTCACTTCTGGCTGATTGTCTGCGCGAATAATATGAGTCAACGGATGAGCGTAATTGGGATTGCAACGCACAGAAGGGAATCGAAGAGAACAGGTGGTGCGAGATCTATGAATGTCAAGATAAGTTCGATGAATTGAACGCAGAGTTCACTGACATGGTCGTGCGATACATTATGCAAGAAGAAACGACCAGCCCAACCCAAGAGAGGACGATCGACGGTTGAGACAGCACCACGAAGGAAAGACCACTGCGACTTGCGATAATGAGCAATGGTGGGATCTGAGTGATGTAAGTATGTGAGCATCACGATCCAATGATTCGCAAACTGTGAAATTCGAAATAAGATGAGTACTCAAGTACATGTCGGTGAACGTACAAGATAAGGGACAAAGTAGAGCTTGAGGAACATGTTTAATCCAACTTGCTGAGTCCAGAGGTAAAGAACGCAAGCCATCGCAGAAAGACCAATATTCGAAGCGATGATTCCGGGACGTTCATGAGGCTTGAATAATGGAGAGGAAGGGAAGAAGTGCTAAAAGAGCATTAGATCGATTCTGATCATGTTAGAGGACTCACGTTGGTACCGGGAGGATACATGGGCGATCCCATGACGTTGGTGCACAAGTAGTATTGCCAACCCAGAAGTTGCATGAAGATCATACGAGCAAGCGTATAGATAGGCGTCTCTTCGAAGATTTCATGATAATCGGCGAGGAGAGCGACTTTCTCTGGAGGCAAACCGTACTACGCGGATGTTAATTACAGTTTCGTCTTGAAGCAAGGCTGTACTTACATCAGTACGTGTGCGGGGAACGAAGTTTTCGTCCCTCTCAATAGACATTGTAGCTTTGTGATGAGCGTGATGGGAGGAGCGCCAGGCATAATACGGAACCATAATAAACTAATCGACGATGAGGTATGCAATACAGGAAATGATTCAGGGCGTACTGTGTGCAAAGAGAAACCAACCAAGTGGTTGACCCAGCTGGACGATGAGACTGTACCGTGGCCTGCTTCATGGGCCATGCACCACCATCCTGCGAGAATGACACCTTGCCAATGCCAGTAAAGAGCCCAAAGTCCCCACTTTGCTGCAGTTCCGATGGACTGGGAGAGGCCGTACTCCTGCACCAAAGTCTTGGTGAACGGCTCGATAAGCCAGCCGAGCTTGTAAACGACGACGGCACAGATGACATCTCGTGCTACATAGCAGAGAGCCTTAAAGGTATTCTTCTCATGCAAATGCTTCGGAACAACTGAGTGGACTTCAGCCAAAGTGACCTGCAAAGCCAGATTAGATGGAGTGCACAACGTTTGAGGGAAGTGAGCGAACAGTGGTTGGTTTGAACGGTGTCTTCTTGCGTTGTTCGAACTCTGGACCATCACGGAAAAGAGAGAGAACCATTTTTGAGGATAAGTGGGTGATCCAAAACACAAGGGCGTCTCTAGCAGCCTTTTTATTACGGGGTAAAGATTCCAGACACATCAAAGTCAGCTATCATAAGGCAGTGACCGAGTTGCTGACTCAGCAGGGACCCCGAAACCTGACATGTCCTGACTGCCCGGAGTTGCACGACCTCGAGCTGTCAATTCTACGTCTCCCGACGATAGCGAAGTGACGTACTTGGGGCAGATCCATATGGAGAATGATTACTCTGGATTCTTGATTTGCCTTTTTCGTCCTCTGATCCGAATCTCAATGTCACAGCATGGAACTCTGGTGTCGACGTCGGTATTTAAAAGACGTGCCATCTGCTGATTTTTCCTCACCTCTCCAGACTTATCTCTATCATTGCGATGGCTGTTGAAACTGCAACAAAGCCTTACAATGAGGATGAACTCCCTCAGTTCACGCCAATGCCTTGGTAAGTCCAGTTTCTTACTTGTTCGTTTCTCATTGGCTCGAAGGTCCTTGAAGGAAATCAAGGAGGCGATACCACCTCAGTATTTTGTTAGGGACACGTTCCGTGGTCTGTTGTATCTTGCCCGGGATATTATCATGGCTGCTGCCCTTTGGAGTGCCGCCACCTACATCGATCCTTACTTTGCAAAAACTGAAGTCGCCGAGCTCCTTACTCCAATTGGTGCTCAGGTTGCACGTTGGGCTGCTTGGTGTGTATAGTAAGTATTATTTTTTTTTTGGTGAAACTCGACTTAACGTCTTTTAGTTGGTGGTTCCAGGGCCTCGTCTTCACCGGTATCTGGGTTATTGGTCATGAGGTAGGCTCATCAGTTCGAAAAATTCCCTTGTAACTCAATATTCATCTCGTAGTGCGGTCATAGTGCTTTCTCTGACCACAAGTGGGTCAACGACACAATTGGCTTCATAACGTAAGCTTTTCATATTAGACTTGCCGACGATTAACTTAAACATCTCTAGTCACAGCTTCTTGTGGACTCCTTATTTCTCCTGGAAGATTTCCCACCACCGTCATCACAGCAACCACGCTTCCATGGAACGTGATGAGGTCTACGTTCCAAAGACTAGAGAGGACCTAGGTCTTAAAGAGGAAGACGGTGTAACCCCAATCGACTATGACGAGCTCCTGGGCGACACACCCATCTACACTCTCTACATGCTGATCCGGCAACAAGTGTTGGCTTTCCCAGCTTATCTCCGTACGTACTCCCCAAACCGTCAGAATCCTAACTAACTGATCCTCAGTGTTCAACGTTTCTGGCCAGAAGACTTACCCCAAGTGGACTAACCACTTCGATCGTGAGACCCATTACAACTTGATAGATTTTCAACTGACCATCATTGCAGCGAACTCCATCCTTTTCACCAAGGCGCAGCGCAATGTTGTTATCCTGTCCAACATCGGTATCGCTGCTATGGTTTGGGGTGTTACCTACGCCAGCTCTATCTACGGCGCTTCGGAAGTCATCAAGTACTACGCTTTCCCCTGGCTCTTAGTGAGTCACTGGTGTAAGTCGGCTCCGTCCTTAAAGCCTAAGAATTGGAGTCTAACTTTTTCAATCAGTTATCATGATTACCTACCTCCACCACACCGACAGCATCATGCCCCATTACCGCGGAAAGGAATGGAACTTCCAGCGCGGAGCCGCCGCTACCGTCGACAGAGATTTCTTGGGATGGCAGGGTCGTTTCTTCCTCCACGATGTCGCTCACTATCATGTTATTCACCACGTAAGCTTATAACTTCATCCTTTGAACGACTAATTGACCTGAAACTTTCTAGTTCTTCCCGAAGATGCCCTTCTACCACGGCCCTGAGGCTACTCAGTACTTGAAGGCAAAGATCGGCGATCACTACATTTCTTCCGACAAGCAATGCTTCAAGGCTCTCTGGGAGTCTTACAACAAGTGCCAGTTCGTTGAAAATGACGGTGAAGTCCTGTTCTACCGTGATCGCAACGGACGCGCTGTTCGTCGCCCAGCCGACCCCTGGTACAGAAAACCATCTACCAAAGTCCAATAGATGCTAAGGAATCATCTTGCCTTTGGCTCACGGTATCAATCGCACACATGTAAAATCTCTTTCAAATTCATTCAACGTATAGAGGGAGGGGGATGTGACAGATCTGAAAGTGGATCCTGTTGTAAATAGAATTGATTGTTGTTGCTTGCACATGTTCATAGCATTTCGGAGCTCATTACGTCACTCGACTGACATCGAAATGCTTGACCCAGATGTCAGAGTGGAGAACGTCGAGTTCACTTGGTCACAGGAGTAAGAACATTTTACCTTATTCATTCATTTACGGTGAGTGCAAAGTACGCGGCTCCCCGTCAGTAGCAGAATAGAGATATGAGCGGGGCGCAATCCACGGCTGCTTTATAATCTCCGGCTTGGAGTGCAGAGTTCCGAGGTTTGCTGGAGAAAACATCCCCCATCTCTGATTGAACAGCCTTTTGGAAAGGTCTTAGCTTCTAATTGTGCTCCCGTAGTCAGGCCACACCAACAATCAGACAGGTAAGAAGTGCGGATGTAACCTAAATGCACAATGGTGCTTAACGTTTTTGGCACTTGGGTAGGTCGGAACTCACTTCCTATGTCCGCAGATTGCAAAGATGAGATCTACCCGTGAAGATCAAGGTAATAATCAGATAGGTACAACCCGCAACATCTTTGAATTCATATTAGAAGATCATGTGGGCTTTGAATGGTGATTCCATCTTGATTCAAGTCAACGAAGTGATGGTGCGAGAAATCCGGAGACAAACTCAAGAGCCTCGTGTTGCTTTCGTTCGTGTGAGGGTAGATCTCGAATAAGGATATCTCCGCAGAGGGTAGAACGGAACATATCATACTTCTGCGGGATATGTCGGATGCGTGCGCTGAAGAAAAAGGTTGAATATTTCAGTTATAAGCGACACTGTACGTACAGATAAAGCAACGTCATGATCAGCAAAGTCAACGTCGGTAATGGTTTAACGAGCCTCTTGATAACCGAAGGTCATCAAAGTAGGAGCACGCCATTGCTACGCAATCCATCTAAATGACAGGAACCCACTCAGCGGCACCGAGCCATCACCAAGCTCAATTCACCGACATTCCCTACAACCATCGAACTGAGTCTTTCTGTTGCGTCGATCCAGGGAACACAGCATGCTTCCCCGATTATGGAGTTGATGGATTGGAGAAGGAGGATGCGGGTTGAGGTAAATGCAGGGAGAGAAACGAGCGAAATGGAGAAGAAGAGGAGGGACCTAAGATTCGCGCTTACACCTGTCATTGAACAGATAATTGAAGGATAACTATACGGGATGAATAAAGAACCAAGGAGAAAGGAAGCGAAGAAACCCACAACCATCCGAAATTGTATAACCAAGTCCCAGGCCAAGAACACGTACGTAGCTCCTGTGAGGGTTTGCCATTACCCAATATCCACTTTCATATTTATCGACTTGAGTTCGAACGAACAAGAGGGGCGAGGGTTGATCGAGCTTTCCATCGTCACTAGTAAGACTTAGAGCTTAGAGTATCGGGATAAGGAATGTTTGCCTTACTTCCTAGCTCACCATCTCGCTGTTAAGCAAGTGAGATGAACGAAAAGGTGAAGGAGAAAGTCTTATGATTCGAGATCAAAGTAACACTAGGTCGGGAGCTTGAGTACACAAAAGGACTCTGCTAGGGAGGCTAATTTCCATCCGCCTTTGGAATACGAGCAGCACCCAAAAGTGCCGATTCATAAGATGGCATACACATAAATTCGAGTCTGCTCAGGATACAATCTCCGCTCGACAACGCAGATTCAAGTCAGCGAGGCTCTTACACTGTATCTTTCAAAAAACAGTCGGAGAGCATCATGCATGTCCAGGTCAAGTTTGGGCTGTTGTTTGAAGAAATCCGCCAGATTTGGGATCATTCTGAAGAAGCCTAGGCCTGGGACTTGCGTGAGTTGACATGGAACCTGGTGGTGAGTTCGTACCGAATCTACTTAAGCCAGGACTCGTTACCTGTTTAATTCGAGGTTAGTGAAGTTGCAAGAGAAATCCGAAATCGACAGCCCGAGCATCGAGTATTGTGCAAGATGGCCATTTGACAGCTAGACACTGGCATTTGCTAACGCTGCTTAAGGGTTTCATTGTGCAACGGTTGGGATTCCACCGACTACGGTGCACGAGCTGTACCAGGCAGGATTTGAGTAATCCATTGCCTGATTTATTACTAATACTGTCTAAAATATTTCATGCCTGTATCCTAAATAGCAACTACACCCAAACTGCACCACCGCAAGGTTCGGTGCATCCAAGTCGGCTTCTGTGGCGCTGCCTCGGAGTTAGGCAGATCGAATCCCTCGATTCATTGCCTTCTGTGACAATGACACTGCTTCTGCTTCTTCCAAGTTAGACACATAGACTGCTCCCTGTATGGGCCTATACCATGTCTATGCTGACACTCTGCCTTCTGTGACACTGCTTCTGCTTCTTCCGAGTTAGACAGATCGTCTGTCGGTCGATCATAGCTTGGTCTTGGTCGTATCATGAGTCACGGTGGTTTTGACAATCCGGACGTTCAAGTTGTTGAGCAACTTTCATTACAAAGCTAGTGATAATGCTGCAGAGCTCAAGCAGAGCTTAGGGCATGAAGAAGGCCATATTAGAATCTCGGAGTAAGTCAATTCCAATGAAGGTGTACTGACAATATTGAGCCCTGAGGCCTAGTCCTCCAATCGCATAAGCCCCTGTCGTGAACTAGGTTGTATGTGGTAGTAGTAATTAGATGAGCAATAACTAACCATCCTGATCGATCATTGGCTGCAAATTGGCTGGTGTTAATACTCTCAAATCTGACTTACTGTACTGGCACACAGGCGAATTAGAGTCACCGGATGGCATTTGTACTGTCCCTTGATGTGCAAACCGAGTCCCTGTTTGAAATGGGAATCATCCGTCGTGTCCCTGCAGGGATTGTGAGTGGCAACCGAGTGGCAACCGAGTGGCAACTGTGGAGTCACTAGTGAGGGAGCGAGGCTTGCTGACTAGTTACTCATTCACGCTACACAATACCACTCGTTCTATGTAATGCCAGTTCCATCCTCTGGAAGGATCTTCGAGGGAATAGTAAACCCCTCAATACACTTGTTTGGAAGCTTCCTCCATTCCTCAATGGACGAACGGTCTCAAGAAGACGCCCTATTACAGACGAATTGTACTCCATATAGATATACAAGGAGTTGATCCGACTCCGAGTCGGAAGAAGCAGAAGCAGTGCCACAGACAGCCTCCTGGGAAGCCAATGAACTGCCAGTGTCTAGCTGTCAGATGGCCATCTTGCACAATACTCAATGCTCTGGCTGTCGCCGTCATCACGATTCGTCTCTAAAGCCGACGGAGAACTTTTGCCACAGAAGCCGACTCGCATGTCCCGAACCTTAAGGGCTGCTCAACGTTAGGCTGCTCAACGTTAGGCTTGCCCCCTGGCACCGTCTTCTCGCATGCTCCGTCTCTGCTGGGGACCGCCCTCGTTATGGAAGGCAGAAGACGACTCGGAGGATTAATCTTAGATATTTAAGCATGACTGCGTGGGTACTTTCTCTACTCTCTTCCCCGTGTTCGACTAACAAACAGATTTTCAGAGCTTTGGAACAAGAAACTGTTCTCTAAGCTGCCAATGGATGCAATAATAAAGGACCTTCATACAAGCGTTTTCCCTGGTGTACTAAGCAGAGTTAGGTTTACTCTCCGTGGTATCGCTGTGCTTCTGAGCATCGAAAATCGAGAAGCTACACTCACTTCACAAGAGCGTTCGTGGTAATATCTCATAGCGCAGGGCGTACCCGAAACATCTTAGGAGTTGCAATGGGACTTCATTCATAGCTTGTAAAGGTACCGTTTTGTCATATTCGCCTAACATCTCTCAAATGTCGATTCAGGGTTTGCGCAGGATCATACCAAGGCAAAGAGTGAAGTTTGTTATGCGAAGGAGCCTATTCAAAGTGAGCGTCCAACTTTTCTCGTTTCAACGCACTGTCGATTCAACTTCTATCGCTCATTACGACTCCAATCCATTCAACGGGATAGCCAGTGCATAGCAACGATGTATATGCTACTTCCTCGTGAGGAGCCTAAGCCTGCGCGCCGACTGTGGTCCACATTGTACAATCAACTACGATGAATTGAAAACTCGTCTACCTCTTTCGGAGTTCCAGTTCAAAACATTACACACTCGTTCATTTCATAAAAAATCTAGCGAGTTCGAATCCGTGAAGAAAGGATCACTATCAACGGTTGTCATCCACGCTAAAGAGTCTGTAGTTTCGATGTATTTGAAGTTGGTAGAGACATATCAAAGAGAAACACCGAATACCGCACCCTGTTTCGATCTATAAACTTGAATGATGAGCCAGATGACGCAACAGTCCATTGTTCGTCGCTCAAAGCAGATAGCAGTTCGAACAATCGGTCGCATTTAGGATATACCATCGGTCAGGCCGGTCAGGCCTTTTAGTACCCCCTTTAAGTAGCTAGAGTACAACAATCGATTAGATGTGGCATTGCCGGATGATTACCATCCATGTCTAAACGTCGAGCGGCCACACTGCTCCAAACCAAAGAAGGTCCTGTTATCGACCATCCCATCAGTCTAGCAATGACCAGTTTCAGATAGAGACAATTATCTATGTAATTTTTTTGTTGAGACGGCATTTGGACGGCATTGCTACATCCTATTGTTTATTGTTTGTCCAGGCGAGACTTGTTGTGGTCTTGTTGAGTCATGCACGTGCTGGCCCATTTTCATTTTATTCTGCATTTCTATGCATAGTCCAGCCAATGACCAGTCTCAGAATTATTTTTTTATTCACTTGTTGAAACGGCTACATCCGAAAGCTATTGTTTGTCCGGGCGAAGAGTCTTGTCGGGCCACGTGCTCGCTCCTATTTAAGTCCCCGATTAACACTGGCTCAGATCGTTGCCTCTCACATCCTGAGCTGGGTTGTGAGCTCTTGGATACCTGTTTTCAGGCTGTTCCTCGCCCACTGCCTCATTTTTATTCACGTATTTTGTTGCGGCCTCATCATGGATATCGATAACCGGTAAGTGTTACTTCGTCCAAGTGGCAATCAGGTTGACTCGCTTCAGGGAAAATACTCCCCTACAGCCGCTGGCTTATGGTGTCAACTCAGATGTGCGCAACGTCCGCGAAAGTTCACAAGCAATAGATAATAACCATTCATCGACTACGTTGGGTGTTGCTCCCTCAGCCACACTTCCCAATCCTCGGATACCCATCAATCGAGCCACAACTCCGAACGAAACCACCCCGTCTCTAACGTTGCCCCGTGCATCATCCGAAACCACCACCCCAGCCATGATTATCGCGGCCATGTCTGAAGAAGACATTCTAGCTGAAGTCGAGCGACTCATTGTAGACTACCCACCCGAGCACGATAGCCGATCTGAAGAGGATCTCCATAAACGCGTCCGTGGCTTTGTTCTGGATCCCTGGATCAAGACGGGTTCTATCACGTCCAAGCAGGTGACATGCTATGGATGCGGAGAAAGCTTTAAACTCGACGAACGCCGAGACTTTTATTATACTAATTGGGTGAAGCATCGCAACAAATGCTCTTCCTGTCGAGCATTGATAGCAGCGGGATATCCAAATGGTTTAGCTGAACGGTGGCATGTTGCCCAACGAAGAGGAAGAACAGCGGAGGTGGAGAAGAAGAAGAGGTATCAAGTCGTGAAGGATCGTATCCAGAAGGGAAAGATGGATAGAAAGTTGGCGGGGATGGCTTCGGGTTGTCCCAAGGCTAAAAAGACGGTGAGTTCTCCCCAGGATTCTCCTCCGAAGGTGGCTGTCAAAAGAGTGACACTCCTTTTGACGACGCCGAGTCAATCACAAGACGACATGGATGTTGACTTAGCTCACGACGACATGCGGGAAAACAGCCATTCCGAGTCGCTCTCTAACCACCATCCTACCTTCACTGTTGCTGTCATGGAACAAGGAGGGCTTCCGAAAGAGGTCACGGTTCCAGTACTCTGTCTCAGAGGCACTTTCCCCGCAAGATTGAGCCGAAAGTGGTCGCATTTCCCAAGCCATTGAGTGAGGGTCACTTACATATGTATGATATTTCGCTTTTTAATCCCTTCTTATGCTACCGGTTATCCACTCCCTTTCTCTTCGTATCTGGATTGTGATCATGGACCTTTATACCTCGGACTTATCAGTGTATTAGTTACCTTTTTGATATATAAAAGCAACGGTATTCTGAACGAGCTTTGGAAATCCAACTTAAGCGCTATTTGAGCGCTATCGACAGTCGCTGAAATATTAATACACGTTCTGCCCGAGATCGCCTTTTGATATCGAAAGTACTTATCTATCTCGATAAACGTTGACAGTCACTTTTTATTCTTGCGTCGGAATGTTGGATATCATGATCAACTCAAATCGACTTGTATTTACTACGCGGGACTTTCATCAAACTTTCATCTGGCAAATGGAACGGTTACGGTGATGAGCCATCATCATAAAAAGTACAAAGAGGTACATTAATGCACTAACCCAATTCGTTAGATTGCGGGCTTCATTCAAGAAGGCATCGAAAATACTATCTACGGGACGAGTCCCAAAAATAACATGCTTTGTCGTTGTTTATACCTTGCCTGATTTTCTCCTGAGCCACCGGCGCAAGTGTCTGCTGCGGCCAATCTGCGGTATTCTCGTCTGTCTTGTAAGCGCGGACGGTATATAATTCCTTGCTCACTAATCATTTTACCAGTATCGTGGACGGTTGACGCGTTATATCACCTATAACTATCATATATCATTTGTCAACCGGAACTGATGTGGGAGAAAAAAATGCGACAATTTCGGAAGATAGGCTGGTACCAGGTATCGGTCTCATTAGTATTCAGTTCCATAGAATCCTATCAAGGCTAGGCTTGGCTTGGCTGGAAAATACAACTGCTCGAGGTAAGGTATTGTCTCCACGGAACCAAATTCCTTTCTCAGTCTGTTCTAGCACTTATATTTGGAATCTGCGGCTGTAATGCTTATCGTTGACATCGTTGCCCCATTGGTACCCCTTGGAAATATCAGCCGTTTACCATACTGCGAACATCAGGTCCCATTCAGTTGTCTCTCCACCAAGGCGTTCCTAGGGTTCGTTGGTGCATTCCTGGTAAGACTGGTCCGGTCCTGATTCTATCTAGTTAGGTATGGTCTATTTGCGAATGCTGCAGTTCCTCTGGGTCAAAGCTTCGCTGCTTGTCGAGTTGCGAGCGACAGGTGCCGATATGGCAAAGGCAATCTCCTGCGTTTTGCGGTCTTCTCAAATCGAATTCTATCTGAGGAAGCTGCAGCCTCAAGCTGCTTGCGTTATTCTCAAGTGAAGCATGCGCAGAGAGTCGTGTAAGTCTATCTTCTTCCGTTCTCCTGTACTCACCCCTCGTTAGAATACACAAATATTGGTGATTGAGAAGCATCATTGGACGTGTTTTACGATGGTAAGCTCTCGGTGTTGCGGTTCTTTTGCTCATCCTTACATTAGTCCAATGCATCCCCCGGAAGAGTATACCTATGCTTGAGATCTTAAGCGGGTCGTATGCGAGCTTTTTGTTCCGCGGCAGGTTTGTTTAGCTTGGTGTGACAGTCGAGAGAACTCGTGAAGTGTGAATTGACCGGACCGAGCGTGTTCTTGTATTGCCACCGACATTGCTTGGACGCTTCTTGCCTTGTTCGTATCTGGAACACTTCATATCGCATTCAGAAAAGCTGGTAACTTTTGTACACTTGATTCAGCTCTGGTCTCACGCCTAGTAGGATATGCTGAATACGATGCACTGGATCTGGACTCCTGAGTCTCTGAATCTTTCCGAATGCTTGACTCACACTTCGAGCTAACTCGTCCTCTCTCTGCGGGATTGACGGAATCCCTTTGATCGCTCTCAAGATGCCTCAGAGATCCCAAGTGATGGCAGTACGTGTTGCTTCTCTCATTCGATTTATTGAGTGAATCATAGAAGAACATTATTTTCTGTCAAAGAGCATAGTGTTGAACCCACATTATCCATCCCGCTCACCGGTCCACTACTAGACATGCAAACTTGCACCGAGCGAGTTGTGAGGGATCCGTTGGTTCACTTGATTTCGGGCAGGAACCCGGAATAGGTAACTCTCCAGTGATATCTTACCTTTTAGTTACTATACATTCGACCGCGACCGCAAACATCAGATGCTCGGAAAACGACCTCGAAGGATCTTTCCTATAGATTCTTGATCCAACCACTGTTCTTGTTGTTCATTTTATCAAACATTCTTCAAGCGTTCGCCCAGTTCTTTCCGACAGTTTACATGCCCTCGTATGCTGCCGACATTGGCGCTTCAGCGACAAACGGTGCACTCCTTCTACTACAACCTCGCCAACGTCTTCCACTCGGATGGTTAGCAGACACTTCTGGAGTCCCTTTACCTCTCCTCTTAACAACGATCTTAAGCACCTTGTCAATTCTCATCGTATGGGGAGTCTCATTTCACTATTGGACAATGATCATTGTAGCGATTACTTTTGGAGGTCTGTCGGGCGGTTTCAACGTCCTCCGTCCACGTTTTGCCACAGCAGTCGTCAGGAGGCGATTGTGACTGGTTTTGTAGGTGCTATCGTGGTTGGTGAGACGAGTAATATGCCAGCCAAGATCGGGGCGTACGCTTTGGGGAAATGGCGTGTATTGATTTTGATGGTGGGGATACTGACGGCAGCAAGTAGTGTTGGTGCGTTGGGATTTGTAGGGGGGAAGAAGAAGGTTGAAGAACTTGAAGTGACAGGAACCCAGGAGAAGGAACTCGAGACCTAGACTAATAGGTCTTTAAGCTCTTCAACAAATCCTAGGTAGAGAAGAACTAATCATTAACCAGATTAGACGCATATATAGACCGGCCATGTAGAATATCGGAATCGGAGGGTTTGACTCGGACGCATTGTTCTGAGCGCAAACCGTATCAACATGACGAGAGTGAGTCTGATACTACGACTCAACCTCAACTCCAAGAGCATCCATTGATCCATACAATGCCCGTTGGAATCTGTAACTTCATCGTTTGGCATGCGATTGACCCAAAATAGAATTGCCGACATTGCCGATCACAGTCAGCTGACTAGGCTTCGCGCTTTGCACCCAACTTGCATCATTGGTACTTGTACTTACGCGAAAATGAATGGATATGACCAATGTAAGCGCTAATTAGCCTGTATAATCAGCTATAATAGTCTATCTTTCAGGAACTAGGAAATTTGGTATCTTGCTGCTCGTTGGATTCACTTTCTAAGTAGCAACTTTTGAAGTTGCGGGACGAGCCAGTACAACCATTAGTCTCTAGACAGCATTCTTGCTAGCTCAGTTGACGTTCTCGACCGTCTGTGTCTAAGGCTAGATACCGAGATTTTTCGTTCGCTGGAACCTCTTTGCGCATAGAGCGTATATTTACATGGTACTATACGATATCTGTCGGTTCTGGTATGCTCCTGTCATTTTTACTTCATTTTCTGAGTGCTTCCAGATATCTTGCCCTGCCTTCTTCCACAAACGGAAGAATCTACAACGCACAGAGGATGCGAGGTACACCAGTTCTCCGTCTTCCACGACCAACGCTAACGCGATGTTTAGGACATTTCAATTTGGAGATACCCGCGTACCATATTCAGGTGCCACTGAGGTCTTTGCGCTGTAGGCCGGTACTTCAACGTTCTCCGTCTCCTCCTCTAGGTCCCATAATCTTGCTCTCTGATACGTTCCCGTTGAACGAGGGTCTTCGTAGAGCTCACCACGTCGTGAAAATAGCATTGGAATCCTCCAATGCCTTCCTCATTCAAATCTGTCTCCTGGGGAAAGCTCTATGCCCAATTTGTCGATGCCTCCCGTGGCGAGTTTGTAAGATCTCCGGCGGGTCGCTGCGAGGCAATACAAAAAGTTCGTCTTTTATCTTTCTGCTCTTCTTCGCTCATGAAACATAGAATTATCCGCTCTATTACGTTGTATTGGCAACGTTCTGGGACTGTTGTTACGCCGGTGCAGTTTCCGACACCCTTCTCGTTCAGTCCTCTAGATCCTCTCCTTCGTCTGTGCATCCTCCACCGACTTGAGCAGCATGCCTCCTCCGCTCAAGTGTTAACGCGGATCGGGTGAAGGCTTGGGACGTTCGATTCGAGGCAGGATACTTGGTTGCTTAGGATCTCTATGACCCGCTGCAGACGGGCTTCCTCCCGTCGGGAGATCCCGGGTCTCGTGGGGACGGTCTCCTTTTGGGTCTTCCTCTTGATACAAGAGAACGTCACATAGGTAGAACCAACGCTATCATTATCGTCACTTTGCGACTGGATCCGGGCCCTCTCGAACCTATTCCTCATCGAGGAGCTTGCTTGGAACTTTTGGAACGCAATGCCCTCTCGAACGACGGGACATGAGTAACGAGGAAGAAATCCAGACGCAGAGCGTTAATCTGTCTCGTTGGTTTCTGCCGTCCTTTGTAGGCTGTTATACACTGTGCGTAGCTCAGTACTTGTATCAACCATACGTAGAAATCAAGGCAATACTTGCAACATATAGACTATGTGGAACTTTATTCGAGAAGGCAACATGTGACCACACGCACTTTGCCCTCTCCCTTTACTAGCCTGGCGTAGCCGTCGTTATGGAACAGTAGCAGTAGCTGACGTATCCAAATATAACGCCGTAGTGCTTACGGTTCATATACGTTCATACCCTGGCCACCCTCAATTCTCACGGAATTTAGAACTCCGACCACTTGCCGGTTACAG
>QLOY01017142.1:0-11383 GCA_003313965.1 Megacollybia marginata
AACAATTCCATTAGGTTTGAGAATTCGGGCAAATTCTGTAACGGCAGCTTCATAATCAGGGCACCAGTGGAACGCCTAGAGTCTTATCAGTGCAAAGAAGGAACTCGCCTGTCGCACCTGAGCTATGGTTATGATATCGGCCCATCCATCTTCCACGCCTGTTGATTCGAATGTACCTTCTACGATGTATACTCGTTCATCATGAACAGTTTCAGTAAAGACTTGGCGCATTCCGGCACTCGGCTCGATGGCACGAATTTGTTTGATATGAGGATCCCATTCAGCATGAGCTAGAAGTGCTCGTGTAAAAATTCCTGTTCCGGCACCGACCCTTGAAGCCAAAGATGAGATGGAAGGTGTAGAAGTCAGTTTACTGACTCGACAACATTGAATGGTGGAAACGACCTCGACTCTTGTCTGATATAAGCCAAAGCTGAAGGCTGATAAGAGGGCCGTGCTCGATTGTAAAGTTCATTAGTTCCGACGCCAAAGCCCTGCTGCGCTACGATGTGAATGTTGGACATGATGATGCAAGGCTTAGCCAAGGCGATCACACTACGCACGTGACCTTAGATTTCACGCGCAACAACTGCAGCCGGATGCCTTCTCCTTGATGAGGCCCTATTTTACTGCGTGCATGAGGCTTTCCGCGACGTCGCTGCTGAACTGGTTATGGACAACATCAGAGTTTAGCGTCCCCTTATTGGTCTTGTGTTATACCCACAAGTTTCTATATCGACTATGGTACGAACGAATCGGTCGAGGAAGCCAAATTCCAGAAGTGTGGCCCGTTGCAAGAACCCATATAGTGCTCTTAATGATGTCCTTACCTTGTTGGGCTTTTCTCATGGCTTGCTGGACAGTCGCACGGACATTAGTGCCAACTTTATGGTTTAGAATGCCGAAGCAACTAAATAACAATTACGAGCTCCTTGGGATGGAACAGACCGGCCGTAGGCGCGAGTATCGTCGGTGCAATGCCCCAAAGCTACAGAGAGTACGGCTATGCATCTATACGGCTCTGATTTTGGCCGGAGCTTGGGTCTTGGGCACCTATTCCTCCCCAGGCGACAACCGATATAAAAACGTAGTTGAAACTGCAGTCAAGAGACCGAAACCTCAAGGATATGGCAATGGCGGTCAGCAATCTCACTCCTTTCCCAAGTCCCTTTTATTCACAGCTTCTCAGAAAAAATTTTCATTGGTGCTATGTTCTACAACAACGAAAATATAATCCCTTACTGGACAGAGCGTATGGTCAAAGTGATTAGATACCTTGGAACGGTGCGTCCCAACCGCTTCATGAGTGATGTACTCACAAATGACGTCAGGACAATGTTTTCGTGTCCATTGTCGAATCGAACAGCGGAGACCAGACACCTGCTCTTCTAGAGGCATTCGACGTGCAACTCAAGGAAATGGGGGTTGCTAGGCGAATCCTTGTTCATGATACCTCTATCCCCAGACCTCCAAGTATGGATACGGCACATCCGCGCATCAAATTCTTGGCCGACATTCGTAACAAGGTTCTTGAACCCCTGGTAGATAAGGGAGGCTATGACCGGGTCGTTTTTAGCAACGACGTTTTCGTCGAAGCTGAATCTGTCGTTGAGCTCCTACACACACGAGATGGAGATTGGGACATGGTCTGCGGTATCGATTTATTGGTTTGGGGGTACGTGCACATTGCCAGGGACGGTTCAGGTCTAATACACTCTTTATAGGCTTTATGATGCCTGGGTTACCCGCGATCGCCTAGGTAGGATAGTTTCTGGACTGTGGCCATATTTTTTAGAAGACAGTGGAATGCAAGCCGTTATGCGTGACGAACCCGCCCCAGTATTCTCTTGCTGGAATGGCATCGTCGCATTCCGCACAGACCCTCTTCTTCCCCTCCATCTTCGCTCTGGTCATTATCTGTCAACATCGCCTCTATCTAAGCCCCTTCCGTCAACTCATCCAGCGTCTTCGCAACCAGCAAACATGACTCCTGCGGAAACCCCACCACTTAAATTCCGCGCGTCTGCAGAACATGAATGCTTCTCATCAGAATCGTTCCTCCTACCTTACGACCTACGACGCCAGTTCGAGATGAACAAGATATACATGAACACTAGAGTCATTACTAGTTATGACTGGAACTACTATTTCTGGTTCAAGTACGTTACCAGGCACTGGCTCGTTCGATGGTGGATAGAAAACGTCGAGAATGGTGCCGGCATGCACCTCGCAAAAATGGTGATTGGAAACTCGGCCAACATCTGGCAATGGGATGGCGTAGAATGTCAGCCGGTACGTTTCACGGCTCCTCGTATTCAGCGTTTGATGACACTGTTAGTGGTCCTGATTCCGGTTAACCGAATGTAGCTCCCATACGTTTGGAAACTCAAAGTAATAAGTACCCTCAATTGACTCTAGGATCTGATCTGGACCTATGTAACATCATATACGTCGCATCTTGGTTCCTCCATTTGATGCTATGCATAGTGAGTTCGATGCGGTATTCTGAACAAAGCTGTGCCCCAGATCCGCCTTGGACGGCCGGCTCTTCCAGCATCGACTTTAGTCGAGCAGGAACTTCGAAAACGACAGCACCGGCTTGGGATGGCCTGCATTCATTTTTCAGCTGACTCAGAACCGGGCACCGAGGAATGCTATGGGCCGCTGATAATGTCGGTTGTGTCTGGTCAAGTATTACACCAAATGGGTACTTCTAAAACTCTGAAAGATGGCGCAATCGTAGAACTGGCACCTTGAGCTGACTGATCCTTTCTCGTTCTCGCTCTCGTTCTCGGCTTATACATATCTAACTCGAGCTCTGGACAAGTTTCCATCACCAACGTGGCCCACGCACCCGGACGTCTATGGTCTGTTTACAAATATTCGCGTAAATCTCAATATACCCGCATTATCTCGCAGAATACAGAAGTATTCCAAAGAAATGCTACGCCGTCCTCGATCAAACACCGCAACGTCAGTACGACTGAGAACTTACCTAAGGCTTCTTTCAATCGGCTTCGTGAGTTTTCTGTCATCGTACTGGTGCTTCTTTACTTAGTTGTATTCTCAAACAAATTCACCGCCTACAGCGCTTTATGTTACTAATACAACGATCAAATCAGATAATATCCTGTCCATCACCGCTATGGGGTAGCTGAACAGCGCACTTATGTGACCATACGATACCTGAGCTACTACCCGCGATCAACTAGGAAGTGTACCTGACCACGGCCAGACGGATGTTAGCCACCTCTGCTTCCACTTGGGTCGGGCCGATATGGCTCGATTTTTCTGAGTCTTCATTTCATCCGGCGTACCAATGGCACTGCCAGCAAATATGACTGCTACTCATAGCCTTGATGATGCATCGATGATGTCTTTCATTCTTGTTTCCACAGTGACTTGCGACGCCACCGGAGCATGCCGCAGCAAGAGCCTGACAGAAGCATGCTTCATTCAGAAGGGCATCTCACAAAATAATGATCGGGGGATCCGATTGTATAACGACTTCAGAAGTGAATGGGGTGGTGTAGAATGTAATGAACCTTTCTTACTACTAGCCGGCCACTTACTTACAAGTATCTCTTTGAAGGGCATTAGATCGAGATCCTGATTCCTGGATCCAGGGCCAGTCAACAGGTTGTACTATTCTCAGCTTTGGCACCGCATCACTGTGGCGTCTCTCAACGTTCAAACTAGGTGTTAACAAGACGAGTCATTGATGTATGATAGTTTCAAACATCACATCTTGCCAGCACGGTTTGGCTACTGCGTTGCTAAAAGTAGTGAAAGTTGAAAAGTCGACTCATTTATTAAAACTGCGATCGACAGGCCTCTACCCAATAGATCGCACACATCGCAGTGAGTCGGAAAAGCTTTTTAGAGGGTGGGTCCCTTAGAAAGGGCTCGAAGCATGCCCTCCAGACAAGGAAATCATCTACTGTCTTTTGTCTTATCAGAAAATGGCATGGGACTTTTTTTTGAATTATATTCAGCACCTATATACCGCCACAAGTGACGTATTGTACTAAGACGTGGCAACTCGATCTCTCGTAGTCGCCGTCCGGCATGAGACTTAAATTGAATTATTACAAGAGTTACTTTCTCGCACAAAAACATGGACTCAGTCCACATACACTACAGATATGTATCAGTGTGGTCAAGATGAAACTTTTCGATTTGAGCTCACATGCAGACAGGATATGAACCAAACGTTGATGCTTGTAAATGCGACATAGAGGCCGGAAAAGACGCCCTCGCCGCATATGACTCGGACGGCCACGACGAAAAATTGTGCATAGTCTGCCCAGTTACTTGAGGCATGCCTCCAGTCCATATCTGGCGCAGGATTTAGGTTGCCGACACTGATAACATCACATCATACCTGTGTTTGGGGTAATATATTTTGAGAATAGTTCTGACTGTACTGGAGATTCGGCAACGAGGTTGGTGGTTGGTTTGGTAGGTTGCTGTAGGGGTGCGACTGAACAGAATTGCGAGGAAGATGGAGAGGGGACTGTTCAAATTTGCTATAATATGACTCAGACCTAGTGAGGTTTGTGTTTGGCGTGCTGTTGTAGCTAACTTGGAGGTGCCGCGTCGGTATCATAGGAGGGGAATGCTCCTGTGATGGTCTTCGAGGCTGCACGCGACCAGTATCTTCCGCAACTGGAACATATTCACAGGCAAGCTCCTTGCGGACGCAGCGTTTGCACGGCGTCGAAGCGTCCTGCGTTTCACACTGATGAAATATCAGTATTACCATTCAATGCAGAACTTCTGGTTGATACGGACTCGAACTTTCCTCCTTCGACATAACAAACAGGCTGATATTCACGCGGAAAGGTAAGTTATTAGATAGGAGCAGACACGTACTACTCACCTATTGGGACTCTCTTCTTAAGAGGTGCTGGATATTGAGCGTGTTCGGTAGACATCCCAAGAGAAATTTCAAGTTATGCCACTAAGTTGATCAGGGCAGTTTCCACTCGGATCCATTCCGCGTATTTATAAAGGATCTTCGTATAACAGACGCCCATTATTGCCTTACCATATTTGATTCTCCATATTTCGGCGAGCTGCAAGGCCATGGCAATACATCTGATCAACAAAAGAGATTATTGTGTTATCCGTCGAAGCCGGATGACGCTGCACTCGGATCTATTCGCAGTTGACGCGGGTGACAGTGCGACGTTTACATGAGCAGTATACGAGCAAAAACCTAGATCTTGTTTCGGACATCGTGTTCTCACACCGAGCTAAAATCCAGATGCTGTAAAGCGAGATAATCACCCAACTTTGAACTAGTAGAGAACTGTCGTCGCTCAGACATCAAAACTTTGCACAAAGAAGATGAGAAGCACTGACCATTCTGGTCAAAGCATTGTAAAATGTACGAAGTCGAAGACTGAAACATGGTTGCTAATGAGCTGGTGATGTAGATGTGAGGGCGCTGGCGGTGGACAGGCGCTCCGCAATCAGCTAAGATGCATCAAATTCGAACTAGGTTTGGTAGTTACTCAGCGTCTGGTTTGCCTTGAAGCCCGTATAAGGCACATGGAGCAGAAGGGGTTCGATCACCGACGGAGGCTAGCAATAGTTTAATTACAGCAACTTTTGGGTGTCTGATATGCCTGTGGTGCTTTGGGTTCATCAAATCCAGTGCTGCGGTTCGTTGCTAAGAATTCGTCTCACCTTGAAGCCCGTCTGATAGTTCTATCACCGCCTGGTACGGTCGGAGTCCATTTATTGGATAATCTCACAGCGCATCTTCTATTTCTCCGCGAGTGCAACGTCGTAGGCGGCCACATACTTGAATACCGGTGGAACACCATGGACCTTGAGGGTGAATTCTTAGAGCAACGTAGAAGCCTAGACCATAAGGTGTAATCACACCAGCCTACGAGTCTGCATACTTGTCACCCCCGTAAGTGCAAATTCTACCTTGTCTGCTCGCGATGTGGTGACAGATGGGGAAGTGCCAAATCGAGCGCTGTTTAGGGTTTCGATTGCCAGTGCGAAATGCAAAAAGAAGATAATTTTTCGAAACACAGCCTGCGTGCAAGTCGAGTCATTCCTGTCGAAAAGAAACAATCTAGACGTTCTGGATCCTCGATGTTATTCAGAAAACTAGGACCGCGACCTTGATTGTGATGCGCTTGTACTTTACGCGAGACCGAAGCATTGCACCTTGCGAGGTTGGCCATCGGAGCGTTCTTTCTCCGTCATTCTACACGCTCAAAGCGCAACCGTTTTGTAATCGCCTCCACTGATGTCAGGAGAAAACCGTAGGTTTGTCGATTAACTATGCGTGACCATGACATGACATGTAGCAAGCCTCTGATGTGTGAGGTAGAAACTCGATGAAAAGTTGCAAAACAAAGTGGCTATCAGGGCTCCTTGTGGAGGGTTGGCGTACCTGTAACGGCCTAATTCCATCTCCGTGAGTGGCAAAACAATGCTGTAACTCTGGTTTCGCTCTGACACTAATCTTGGAGCTTGGATTCGGAAGCGCACCACTCATGCAGTCATTATAGCTTAAGGCAGTCTTCGAGTTCAATGTTCCTCAAGTTCCCACGCAATCACATACCAACTTGCACGATGGACGGCCAGTCTGGTGATTCCAAGACCTCGCTGCCCTGCAGGTCTCAAGTCTCGCAGCAAGTTCGTCAAGAACGTTCAAAACAATTTCGTTGCGCAGTTGGCTCGTGATAAACTTCTTTTGCAACCACCAGACCCCAGAAACAGTTTCTCTGCTGAAAGGGACGCCCGCAGTACGGTTAGTCGCTGCCTTTTCTTGTGATTTCTTTTTGCACAAACTTTGGCAATCGCATTCGCAGCCAAAAGGCTGCCTCACACCAACTCGGCCAAAGCATTGCATGCCTAACGGCTCTCACTCAACCAACCAACCATCGTGTTTCTCAACTCCACTCAGACTTTCTGTACATGCTGTGGGCAATGACAGGCTATCTTCGCCATGCATGGCTGAGCCTTGACAATCGAAGGAAGCAGGACTGTGACCGGAGCCCGCAAAAGCACGTCAGAAACCTTCCACTCTTCAGTCTTTAAATGCCTCTTTAAAAAGCGTTCTTGTCAAGTTAAGTGTTAAGTCCCAGAACAATGATCATATATCTGGCCACTATTGCAATTAATCATTGTAGGTCCGTCTAGCAAAGTCCAGTCAACTAAACGAAGCTGTGGAACAGATCCGGATCGCTGTACAGCGATAATTTGTTTCAACAAAATTCGAAGCTAGAAGAACGTTCGAAGAATGATTTTGGCGCTCCAGCGCTTGAAAATAAGAAAGGTAGCGCCAAGACGATCATCGTCTGATTTTGCATATCTTGCTTGCAAGTCGGTATTCATCTAGGAGCGCTGGGTTCTAGCCTTGACAATCTACAATGGCTTGACAGTTTCCAAGTAGCTATGTCGTACATTCTAAAGGAGAACTTGATACGCTGAGCATGTTACTAGATCTATGACACAGCAGTCGTTTCCAATGTATCGACAGGTAATTGCAGCTCACCATAACACCCGTTTACGTCGGTGGGTAGGCCTCACCTAGCATGTAGATGTGGCTGAATTGAAACTGCGCCAGACCATGTGGCACTCAAATGTCCGCGGTGTTCCGATACGATAGACATGATTAGGGAATTGCATCTGTTTGAGATGGCTGGATCTCTGGGGTCAAGGTAGAGGAAACAGTTTTTACTAGATATTCAGTAGAAGTTTCGCCGCGGCACGGCACAACATGCCGTCATACAGTGATCACCTCCCGCGCATAGCGACGGTTTCTGGCGATTTCTGCCTCAGGCTGCAAAAAAAACTTCCAAAACCAAGTCAGGCACTAGTAGTACCGCTGACAACAGGCGTCATGGTTGGCGATGAGAGATTCTGATGCCAGTTGAGGTTGTTTTCTTTCGGAGTTAATTCACTCCGGCATGCCGTCGGCAAGACTAAAGCATGTCGTAAATTAAGTTTCTCCGTACTAGAGCAACTCTGCAACTCTGAGCAACTGAGCAAGAGACTTATAACTTGATTTCCAAATCACTTCGAATATAACCAGAACACTGCACATATTTTTGAGCCGAGCCTCAGGTCATTGGTCGGTTTCTTTTTATTTCTCCGACTTTCAAAGCTGCTGTGGCGCATTCATCAAAATGGTGACAACCTAAGCCCAGAAGCTATCATATTTGACTACTTCCGTATCTCCCGAATCTACCCCCGTTTTTATCCAAAGACCAGCTTTTGCCAATGCATGTGATGCATGCTCTGTATCTAACCCGTCCCTCTGTACTGGCCAAAAATTTCACTCACGACTGCCAGTGGCCCAGTGCCGTCCTATCAGCTTTCTGCTGGCCCGGGTGTTTGCTTCGTCAGACACACGCACCTGCCTTGCCACTAATCAGGATGAACGCCCAGAAGTCATGCTTCGATAAACAAAACATCCGAGTTGATAGGTATTCTAGATTTGCGACTGGCATGTATACGTAGATCGATATCGCCTGAGAATGCGCTTGTCTGCTCTTCAAGCTTCCGCAAGTTGACCAGGCTAATCTTACCGCCTGACTTCGTTCATCTTGAAAGGCAAAAAATTCAACACTGTGTCCCGAGCATAACCTGCAACAGACATAGCATACCAGCTGGCTACATGAGATACAACATGCGACTACGTGTAAAATTTAATGATATGAGGATGTGTGTATGCGACAATGCAATATGGCGAGAAGCTCGGCTACTCTTGGTTGGAAGCAAATAATTTACCAGGCAAGAACCAATGCCTCGGCGAACGTAGATAAGCAGCTCTTCGACGGCTTCGTTGTGTCTCCACACGTTTAACAGAACCACTGTCGGGTCGGTGAAGACCCTCTGAGAAGATGTTCATCCAGGAAAGACTTGAAAGCGGATGTGATGGTGGAGATTCGGAAGCCCATCTATGACGAAGGTCAAATGGTTTGAACGACGGAGAACAAGGTTTCTCGCCATCTGAAGGTGTTTTCGCCGGCGCCGACGATGGCGCAAATGACTTTGTGAAGAGATGGAAGTGGTTGAAGATGCTTGAAGACTTGGCTTTCTCTAGCAATTTTTTGGCAGGCGACTCCGGTCGCGCTGGGGCCGGGAATGTGTAAAAATCGGCGTCTGAACTGTGTCCGGAGGCTGCAGGAGGCCATAGTGGAATGTCAGGAGACGGAGCAGACGATCTCGGAATCTCTGAAATTTCCCCAGAGTCTACACTCTTTAACGACGAGTATCTCGACAGGACTGAGGCTGACTCGGACGTAGCCCACAAGGTAGCAGGCGATTGCATCTCTTTATCCTCCGTGATGAGGCTGGCATCAATTGTCGGTGGCTGTGCCATTTTCATTGGCGATATGGGAGTGGCAAGAAAGAAGGAGGACGAGTAGTGATCATACTCCACGGCTGTCTGCATGGCAGAAGTGTCGGAAATGTACGAACCCATGCTAGCATTTCCGGCGTAGTAATGACCTGTGGCAGGAAAGTTGGTGTTGATCGTGAGAGGCATCCTCTGAGGTATGGGCATACGGGCTCTGTCGCCAAATGTCATATCAAAGCTATTAGGCGTCGAAGGCATTGAAGGGCCAGTGGATGTAGCAGGCGATAGCAAAGAATTTTCTGAGTCTGTCCGCGCAGAGCGTAGGACGGTGAACAAGTCGTCGTTGTCTTCTTCAGGAGGGGGCTGAGATTCAAATGCCCATGTTGTACCAGAAGAGTACTCATCCCACGGAACACCATACGAGGACTCGATGGTGATGGATCGAGAAGCAAATATTATTTCAGAGTCCGAGTCCGCGCTCCAGCGAGACTTAAGATCCCGATCCCCGGGGTGGGGTGGTAAGGGAGGATTGCAGTTGTTTTTTGATGACGACGAACAAGTTGCAATGACCATGCCAGCTTCCCAAGGACAGCGAGCCATGCTACCCTCAAATATAACGCCCTCAGAGTAGAATGAGGTGATGTCCTCTAAAGCTTCACGGAGCTCGGGGAGAGTCATCCTGTCTCGCCAATCAATCTCGAGCATTCTGACGAGAACAGCGTTAATTTCGAGAGAGATAGGAAGAACGGAAGGTAAGAAACCGATGGGATCACGAAGGTAGGCTTGGAAGGTAGGATCTGAGAGGGACGCAGACTTCCAGGGGTTTCGTCCTGTTGCGAGGTTGAGAAGAATGATGCCAAGAGACCAAATGTCATTAAACATGGGGGAGTAGGTTCCCGTTGGAGCGAAGTCTCCGCCCTGGCATTCTGAGAAGAGAGGTGAAAGATCGAAAAGGAAAAAAAAAGTAGACATACCAGGACTCATGTGGTAAATGCTACCTGTGCGGAACTCTTGGCTGATTTTGTCGGTAGTTGCGAGACCAAAGTCGGTGATAGCAATTCGCAGGCCACCATCAAAACAAAGAATGTTTTCAGGCTTGAGGTCGCGATGATAAATACCGAGGGTGTGGCAATATTCAACGGCGTCAAGCAGTTGCATAAAAACGTGTTTAATGAGCTGGTTGTCGCCAAGATACCGACAGTTGTGCAGGATTTGAGTGAACAAATCGCTATCCGGAGCATAGTCCATGATGATGAAGGTGTAGTCGAGGGTTTCAACGACGCGGTGGAGAGTGACAACGTTAGGATGAGCACTGGCAATTTGATGGAGGGCTATTTCACGAATATGAATCTGCCGTTGGCGAGGCTGCAGGTGCGAGTGCACTAGGCACTTTACTGCGTAGGATTTTGGTGACGGAGAACATGTGTCCTCAGCTCTGTAAACGACGCCATACCCCCCAACGCCGAGAACCTCGACGAGTTCAAGGGAACCGTCGTCAATAAATGTGCCGACTGGAGGGTGGCTCGCAGAACCAACCGGGGCAACCTTGTAAGGCATAGCGTCTGGAGAAGGGTGAGTGCGAAGACGAGACGACTCTGAGAAGAAAGAGAGGTTGAGACGTTTTTAAAGGATGACGGAGTCCATTTGTATTAGAACGTGACTAACATCCCAGTCGGGCGTGGTGAACATGAGGTATCATGGAGTTACTCACATCTGTTAGCGGCACGGATTGTGGTGATGAGACGTCAGTGATCAGTGCAATGAGTGTAAAAGCAGTTGCGGTGGACAGCAGCTCTTTTAAGTGAAAGATTTGTCGGCAGAAGTATACAGCTTGTAAACAGAGAATAAATTCAAGCGGAAAAAGAACGATTGAGCAGAACACGATCTATGTTCCATTGGCAGTGGTGCGTCCATTCGCGTCAAATTAGGAGGACAAACAGGAGTCTGAGGTTTCCACGATCGGTTCGCCGTACACCATAGGAGAGTACCCTCGGAATGAATGCGACACTAAATGGGATTAGGAAAGACATTTGCAGGCTGAAGCAGGCT
>QLOY01017182.1:0-38200 GCA_003313965.1 Megacollybia marginata
TTCTCCTTCTCCCTTCTACTTGCCCTCAAGCTTTCCCCCTTGAGGCTGGAAGCCCTAGGACCCCTGCAAACCCACAGAAAAGACGACTTCCTTATTGACGTGTCTTTTCTGTGTCTATCCCATTCCCGATCTAGTCTAACTTATCCAATCTGTTCATTCTGGTTGGTTGAGTTCCTCAAAAACATCATTTGCCATAAGCTGTGCCAACACCTGACAGTCACATTTTCAATACTGTAGCTGACTTTTTAGCATTTTGGGGGTCTCTTTGTCTGAACATATTCTACCATATTCCAGGATCCTGACCACCTGGACCATAATCCAATGCATCAAGTTGGGCTTTTGATACATCAGATTGTCTCATCTGATATAGTTTATGCAAATGCTGAGTGTATTAGGGAGATGCTAATGGCAAACCAAGTGTGACTGAATAGAAGCCTTGTATGGTCTGCAGGAACATGTTCAGAGAGAAATTTCTGCTACTTTAGTAGTGGGTCTAATAGCACCCTACTTTCAGATCCACTGATATGACATATCCCCTTTTGTCTGATGGTATGTGCCTCTCTACTCTCCACTTGGCTCCTCATTATTGATGGTAACACATGACACTTATTTTCATTTACTTGCTTTCCCCAACCCTCTCAGAGCCTCAATGTTGATCTGCCTGTTACAGTTCTCCATACATGGCATTCCTTGTGAAGTGTTTGTTGACCTTTGCTTATGATGGTTCTGCAGGAATGCCTGACATTGTCTCACAAATGGAGTGGTCTGCATTTGTTTGGAGGCCATTGCCTGAGTGTAGTGTATAACAGTGCAGTTGACATAGACATTACTTATGGTATAAATATGGATGCAGTCAAGTTCACATCAAGAGAGCATGTCATTAAAAGTCACATAGTGGGCCCTGCTGGCTAGAGCCAGCCATACTTTGTTATTTATGAGCTCTTGGACTGTGAATGCTCACAATCATCCCATGGGGGACAAACTTCAGGTTGGATTGACACCAGACTCAATCTAGATAATGTGAGTTTCTCCTGTTGGGTCAATTATCATTTCTTGGTGCCTCGGGCATTGAAACACATGAAGATCTCTCTGTGGAATTTCAGCCGAAAACGGATGAGTTGGAGAGAACGGTCTGAATGGTGCATAGTATAAGCGCCTATACATACAGAATAGGCAAGTTGCTTGGACTCGGTGTTGACGCCCACTTAAGTCCGTCCTCCCATGTCTCAAAGGCATTGCTCTCGTCACAAGTGCCGGTCAGTGACTCAGTCCTTCTTCGCCATATCTATTAATCCGTGTCCTTGATCCTCGCAGGCCAAGGTATCGGCAAAGCTATAGCACTCCGTGTGGCCGACGTGATGTGGCTGTGAACGATATTGCGAGTAACAAAGATAATCTTGTCGCTCTGAAGAGATCGAGAGCAAAGGTTGCAGAAGCTCGATTCATATTGCGGACGTCTCCGTCGAAGAACAAGTCGGAACATGCCAGCTTGGTATTGTATGTACGTCATTTCTATATCGTCTCCATCGTTCTAACAATGACAAGATGGTTGCTGACGCAGGAATCATGCACTGGGCAAGTGTTTTAGAAAGTGAGCGTGTTCTTGATGCATTCCACTTGCCGATAGTGCGCCATAGCCGAGGTCGAGGACTTTGACAGGATGTATGCTATTAATGTCAGAGGAACATTTCTATGCTACAAGCATGCTGCAACGCAGACGATAGCTCAGGCGTGACGGGAGGATCGTCGGCGCGAGTTCGGTGCTTGGCAAGAGAGGTATGTGAACAATGCCCAATTTCTTTCTGATTAGAGTCTCGATTACAAGCGCCCCATACATGATCAGCTACAGTTCCTGTAAAGCTGCAATAAGAGGGATGGCCCAGAGTTTAGGTCCGTCCTTCTCGTTCATAGGGTGGCCGTGCAGTCCAACTTGATGCTAGCTTCGGACACAAGATTACTGTTAACGCGTATGCCCCTGGAGCTGTCGAAACCGTTATACGTGAGTCGCTGCACAGATCTGATCATTTTTTATTCATTCGTAATACAGTGGAACATATGGATCGGTCGTATGCAAAAAAGTACTGATGGACGGCCTGGTGATTATCAGAGAATGGCAAGTGCCGCAAGACCGATCGTCACAAAGGCATCATAGCTGATCTCGAGGATACCTTTGCAAGCTAATGGAACACCAACCGAAGTGGCAAGTCTGGTGTCGTACCTTGTTTCGAAAGAAGCACATTACTGGTAAACCTGTCATTCATACCCGTTCCTTTTCATTTGACGGCGCCTTCCGTCAGGGCAAAGTGTTGGTCTCATCACTGTACAACACTCGGAAAGCTTACTTGTTCATGCAGATGTCAGTCAATGGTGGCTTGTTCAAGTTAGCTGTAAAATGGCCTATAATTATACATGTAACTACATACAACGTTGATGACGGCATGCATGTGCGAGTTCTTCCCTTCGTATGTTCACGACATTGTTCTGTCTTGATCCATCACTACTAGGGCCTTAAGGTCCAGAAGCTTGCGATGGCTGGTTTCCTTCGCAAAAAAATTAAGCAGGACAATCCAGTCGAGGTCCCTGAAAAGCCCGCAGCAATACTTGCTTCATCTTCACCTCCGTCGACGCCTGTCTATGCCAGGTTCGCGACCACCCTGGCCGACTTACCGACACAGAAGCCTTTAGCATCGGGCCCTACTTTTAAACAAGACTCAGCTGTTCCTTCTGAGTCCGTGAAACGGAGTCAGCCTTATGGTTCTCCTGCATCTTCGATTAACTTTGAGAGCAGACAAGATTATGCTCTACCGAAACTTCCTAAGGCCGTTCCTAAATCTTTATTTGATAAACCATTGCCGCCTACAACTCTTCCTACACAAGACGATCCTTTAGTAGACTCACCACCAAAATCTAATCTTCCTCCAAGCAGACGCGTCTCTGCTTCGCTGCAACATCATGGTTCCTTCACTCAGCCTCATGTTTACAAATCTTCGACAGTGACAGGTGGCGGCCCTCTTCCTCAGCATAATGATTCTCGTAACGGCCGTAGAATCAGCGCCAGCTTGTCTTCCAACGACTCGCGGATTTCCCTTCCACCCAATGGAGTACCACCACTCCCTGCAAAAGAAAAAGAGTCCTTAATCAACAAAAAGTCCAGCATCGCTCCCTCAGCCTACACTCGGCCGCTCACTTCTCCGGCTAGCAATGAACAGGGGTCTGTAAGGTCATTGTTTCGTAAGACCTCTGCGCAGGATTTGCAACACAGAGACTCAAGCTCTAGCAAACTCAGATCTCCAAGTCGCCACAGCGTCGTTAGCGGCGATATGATCTCTCGACAGGTGTTCATCGATGGTGAGACCTCTAAGCCAATTTTACCTTCGGGCGGATCGCGGAGAGAGGATCATACGTCACAGCAAAACGCAACGGCGCGCGTGAAGCGAAGTAGCCAAGATTTTAATGGACCCCAACAGGTAACTATATCTATTTGATTTCGATTCTCATTCTTGCCTGTGTGGCCTTGTTTTTTCGCGATTTTGCGCTCGGGACGCTATGCTTTATTAAGACTCAAATTACGCCGGTGCTTGGCGATAGTCCTCCCATCTCGCTATGTGCGCTGCTTCATGCTGTCCATCTGATCACTTTCTCCAAGTAGCCGGAATGGATGGACGTCGCAAACGGTTACTTCGTTTCCCTGTAGCTTCTGATGCTACGTTTGTTTCATGTCCTTTATAATCACTAGTCTTATCCTGGCTAATCACTGTTCTCCTCTGTAGGAACGCAAAGCTTTCGTCGCTGGTCCAGGTCCTTCTGGTTCCACTGTTATCCCGAAAGGAAAACAACACTTTCTACCTCCATCGTCCACTGTATCGCGATCAGTGCGTACCGTTCTTGCTTCTGACATCATACTAACCTGAACGACATGTCCAGTCTGACAACTTAAAAGGGCCATTACCGAACACTACACCTCCTCAGCAGCACCCCACCAATATGGAGGTTCTTCGTCCTACTCATCCCTCAGCTCACATTCGCGATTTACCCTCGCAAGGTCGCCACGGTGTTTTCCCGCAGATGTTGCCACCACAACCTGATCCGTCGCAAATGCCTAAAATGCAGCTCAACGCTCCAACTCGCGGAAAACCTCTCATTTTTGCTGCAATTGCTGCGGGTGATCTTCAATCAAATGCCTTTTCACCTTCTCAACAGCCTCAGCCTTTGCGTAATTCGCCTCCCAGAAATCCTCAGCCTGTTAACAGTTATCCCTCTCCTCCCGCAGAACCTTACAGTCAGGCTCGTCAGAATCAGGGCGATCCCGCTCGAAAATTAACTCATTCAGCTTCATATGCGAAGCACCCACTATCATCGGCGAACCCAATCACTCTGACGACATCTCCTCCCAGAAGGAATCCCTCTCCTGTACAAAGTCCGCCATTCCAATCTGAGCAATTGTTTGTACAGCCTAAACAGAAGAAGACCTCTGTCGCCGGCTCTTCCGACTCTCATCATCCTAGGACTCTAATCAAACAGCGTCCTGTCACACCCGTGTCTCCCAATCCACCTGCGAAGAAGGCAACTTCAGAACCACAGGAGTTCAATCTCGCTGCTCCTGTTGGTATCCCTCTGGACGATGATCCGTTTGCTAAGCCGGAAGGAGTTAAGTTGCTCAAACCTACATCCCGTGACGGTTTGTTGTCTCGGGATGGGTTACCGGCCAGATCGCACGCCAAGGAAGGTTCTGGTAACTCCACTACTGACACTTCACCTATCCAGTCCAACAGCGAGTCTCTGAACGGGTCGCCACCGAGACCTGTTGCTTCAACTGCCACTACTCCACCTGTCACACCAGAAGAGTACCGTAATGCTCGTTCCAAGCGCAGGGGAGAAGGGCTCGAGAAGGCTCCTCTAGGGGTCGCACATATTCCACTGAGAGAAGATCGGCCAGCTGAGCCTTTTCCTCTGCATCTATTCCTCGCAAATCCCAGTCTTCTAAAGTCATTCCTTGTTTATTTGACATTCTATGACTGGTGCATTCTTTCCAGCGTTACGAAGAAGATTCGCTTGCTGTTCATTCAAAATAGATCGTTGACAGAGGTGGCCTTGGAGCGCTTTTTGATGACGGTTGGATACGCTCGCTGGACATGGAATGAAGCGGAACCGCTTCCACTTTCTTTGATGGTACCGTGATCTCTTCCTTCTAGCTTGGTGTTAACATGTACAATTCAGGACCTCCATAATTATATGCGAGGTATATCTATACCTACTCACGAGTATGCCAGGACTGCAGGACTGTACGTGCCGGAATTAGCTCTGCACCCATCGCAACGTAATCTTGCCTTGCTTGAGAATGTACGGCATCTTACGGCTGCCACTCGCGCTTACACTAGAGTGGTTCTGCGGCTGCGAGCACAAGCAGAAAGGGAATCCACCGTAAGCTCTAGTACTGCCTCCCAGAGATCTACTTCCGCCTCGGGTAAACTTGGATATGCATCCAGGGCCAGTCCGTCTCGATCAGGCAGCCGACCACCGTCTCCTACCGCATCGTCGTTCTCGCATTCACATTCCGGAAATGTCCATTCTCCTCCACCTAGACCATCTACACCAACCTCTTCCGGCCCTGCAGGACGCTCCCCACTATATCGGCTCCGAAGAGCACCCCTGCTAAGGGTCTTCGTGCCTTCTCCGGATGGAGACTGGCTATCTGATGCTAGTGTTTTGGAATGTGAGGCAGAACTGAAGCGTGCTGGTGTTCAACATCTCTTGCGTATGGGAGACGTCGTTTGGGACGTTGCTGTTGGTGATGAGGGTAATGTTGGGCGATTAGTTTGGGATGGAAGTTATCTGATTGTGCGCGTTTAACGTCCTTTGCGTTCATTTTCTTACGTAAACTCTCAGGACCTCGACTACTCCTACTCAACTGTTGGAGATCTTCCCAAGTATCTCCCGACGCTGGCTTTTCCTCCTTCCTATTTCCATAGAGTCATTAGGACCGGGCCAGCATCAGGAAATCCTCTTATTAGACTTGATTTATCACCATGGGGGCCAGAAATCGCTGCTAATTTGCAACTACTGCAGGACCGTATTCGCACAGAAACGTATGTATTTCCTTGTTCAGTTCTGCGAGGCTGACACTCCTTCTAAAGTCCCCAAGGCGCTGTGCACAATGTTGTTCGATGGGTACATCGATCTTCCTTTTTCATTCGGCCTCCAGTGCACCGTCGGCCGAGCACTAAAAGCCGTCCTTCATCACCATCGCGAATACCAATACCTGACTCTCACCTCTTCGTGGACCCAGGATGGTATGGAGCAATTGTGGTTGAGACTGAAGGAACGAACGAATGTCTTGCTGACTTGCAAGATCGTTGTGGACCTGGAGCATTTCCTCCCCGTGCAATGGCCGTCTCTGATATGACCAATCCTCGAGACAAAGACACCAAATTGGTATTTAGAATTCTGAGAGAACGAAGGTTAATTTTTGTGTCCTCCAACTCCGTCTGTTCTAATCTTTTCCTAGTCGTCCTGGTGAGATTTGGATCAGGACTGTAGGGCCCAAAGAACGTCTGTTATAATCATTATTGTGCATTAGTTGTGCATTGGTGTAAATGTCACACCCCTGCACTCACTACTATCTTTGTTTTGACGGCACTCTTTTTCCCCTAGCCTATTGTATTTATGTTGTTACGGGACGGCTTCGTGTTGTGAAAGTAATTGCAGGTGTAGCTATTAGTAACTACAAATTCCATTTAATGCATCTATTTGAACGCATAGCAACTCATTCGTGCGACAAGGACATAAAATTACTCGAGATGAATTAGATTATTTAAAAGAGAGTAAAAGAGTCCTCGGTTAATACCGGGGAGGGGGAACAAAATGAACGTCGTCATCACAGAGTCCCTGCATCCGTTGTATATACGTGAGATTTTGCGCACATCGCTCTGGAATGAGTTGCCGGGTCTTGGCGTAGTTGATCTGGAGCGCGGCTTTGCTAGATTCTTCATAGGCCAAGGTAGCTGCTTGCCAGTCTTCCTGTTTGACATACATTTCACCACATTCTTCCAATACTTGAGCTTGTGCGAGCGGTCGCCCCTCGCGTTGTGAATATTTCAGAGCGAGATGAAGTGATTCCAACAAGGTATTATCAAGTCGACCAAGCGACTTCAGGGTCCTGGCTTTGAGTAGAAACGCTAAGTATCCCTCGAAGCCTAGTCTGCGCAAGGTCTCGATAGCACCATCAAGGACTTTCAAAGCGTCCTCATGGCGACTGAGCTGCGTCAATGATCTGGACATTAACATGAGGGATTGTGCCGCATCGAAAGGACAGCCATTTCGAACGAAGAATTTCTGGCTTGTACTTAGCAACTTCAAAGCACCGTCATGCTGGTGTTTTGCCCACTGAAGTGTTCCAATACACTGCAGACGTAGGGCCTCGAGGTATTCATCACCTTCGCAGTGCCGTTGCAGTTGCTGTAGGGAGATAATAGTATCTGAAGATGCTGGTTTCAAGTACAGGTCCAACTGATTCAGGAATAGGGCACAGAGTACTGCGGAACGACGATGGTCTGCCTGGTCTGCCTTTGAATCATCATTTTGCAGGTTTAAGAAGAGCTCCCGCGCTTGTAAAAGCTTGTCGCGTGCGTCCATATAACGACTAAGCTTGTCAAGCATTCTGCCGAGAGAGAGCAAAGCCTTCGCCTTTGCGGAACTGTCATTTGCAAGTTCAGCCGCCCGTACGAGCTTTTCGGCCAAATCGGTCCGGGGTTTCGTCCAGTATTGGTACCAAACGAACACTTGAAATGCGCGCATCTGGTCGGCAGTAAGTGGATTTGCTTGCTCCGTCGTCATGGTGGCAGCTTCCATGACGTGGGTCAGCAAAGCTTCAATGTTACGCTCTTCTAATGCAAGAAAGTCTCTGTGGCCCTTGAAGCTCAAAGTATTAGGTCCTTGAGAGGTAATTTCATGATCTAGGAGGAGCTTGAAACAGGCGTCGTGAATCTGTTCACGGACTGGCGGGGGAATGTCTTTTCCCATATACGATTGAACAACGGGAAGGGCAGATAGGGTAGGATCGTCACCAGGACCTACACTAATCATAGCTGCGTCGCGTAAGGTTGAGATGGCATCCAAAGAAGACTCTGGTGAAATCCATAATTGCAGGTGACTGCGCGGTGTCCCCGCAGGCAGCAAGGACAACACTCGTAGAAGACCCTCTGCACCTTTGCAATTCTGGATAAATGCGCTCTTGACTAGGAAGGCGATGCAACGATCCATAGGATCGCCAGCTGTAATCCCTGTAGATTGCCATTCGCGAAGCAGTTGCGTCGGTGTAGCAGGAGAACGTCGTGCCAATGTCGCCAAGAGGGAGACTGCATATGGAATGTGCCCCACAGCATCAAGAAGTTTGTCCAGATCTGGGTCATTGCCAATCTTAGTATCTGAGGGAGATACAGCGATAGCTCCCCGACGGATAGCAGCGTAAATTTTACGAGCATCTGCGGGTGATACAGCGGCAAGCTTTTCGACGTACCACTGACCGGGGGGAGGCTGTTCTGAGCGCACTGTGAGAAGGATCGCAACATGGGGAAGCGCATCAAACTGTTTCAATAGTTTTTCAATAGCGGAGCGGGCATCAGTGTCAGACCAGAAGGTTTCGACATTATTGAATAGTATGACGCAGGAATCCGAGGCGGCAAATTTAGCAAAAATTCCCGCCTCTACATCATTGCTTTGCTGAGTTAATCCTACACTCCTGGCCAACACTCCAAGAAGTGCGCTGGGCGAGGGAGCACCTGTACAGTCTACCCAGAACTGTCGATTGCCAAATGCTCGTTGCACGCTTTCGTGTCGCATGATAGCCAACCCGGTTGATGTTTTGCCGAATCCTCCAGGGCCTGAAAGACAGATTCGAGGGAACTTGTTGTTTTGTTGGCGTGTGGTAAGCATATCTGCAATCCTATCCACGACCTTGGTTCTTCCATAGAAAATGGACGGGGGGTCTGGCATCAAGGCCACTGGGCCAGTTTCAGGTAATTGAATTCGCGCTTTCAGAACCTACAAAAGTTGAGATTGTTCACTATTCAGTCAGGCTGACCTACCTCCTGAGCCGCTGCCTGTAATTCAGATTGCAGTTTTTCTAGCTGTGACTGGATCTTTGTTGGATCTCTATTGGCACGAAGACCACGCAGTGTCTATAGATAGCAGCATAAGAACTCGGCCATCCAGCGAGGAGCAAGTACCTGGGAGTTATCAATGGCTTCCTGAAATGAAAGAGCGCAATGTTCAATTTCTGAGTCTGACGTAGATGCCATCGCCTGATTCTTGATACGCTCAAGACGCTCATTTATCGAATTAAGACACCTTCAAACAGTCAGCTATCGTCACTCGAGGAATGGACAGTAGTAGACTTTTTAAAACTATTCACGTCGGCTTCACTATTGGTCAAGAGCGGCTGAAAGAAGCTATCCATCTCGTCAGCGATCGGGTTGTCTTCAGGTTTCTTCATGAACTGTGTAACGACGAGGAGATACTCGGCAACGCGATTTCGCAACTCTATGGAGCGTTCGTTTGTTGGCTATAATGAATTGGTGACATCGTTTGGCCAGTATTCGCTCTTACCTCACATAGGTCAATGACGTGCAACCCAGTCCCAAGGACCTCGTCTAATAGAGAAACGCCGGTGACACCAGCGACAGACTTGAGGGTCTCGATGGTCTTCTCTGTAGCTGCAAAGTTTGCTGGCTGATCGTCATTTGAAGAAGGCTGCAAGTTTGTGCATTATGAGTGGCCATGCATAGATGTTAGAATAGATCAACCTGAGAAATCTCTGGGTGAACTTCAACATCCACTTTCTTTTCGACGACATCAGCTAGAGACGGAGGCTAGAAATCTATTCGGCTCAAGTTCGAACTAGCGCATGCTTGTATACCTTCTTAGTGTCTTGAGCCCGTCTTTTTCGACAGAACCAACGGCAAGGAAAGCATCGGGACCCATGTTCAGAGTCCATTGCAAAGGCAAGAGGCAATGAGGATCCGATGAGGCATCCGTGGGGAGTATTTAAGAAGGCGCCACATAAGGCGGTGTTGGCCACGTTTTGCGCAGACTGACTGAAGGGAGGTGTAATTCGTGATTGGGACAAGATTGGGAAATGAAATGAAACGTTGCCGGTTGGCTTAAGGCTTGCGGCCTCTTCCACTTCTGTTCGCGACTTGATCAAAGTCCAAAGATATCCAGCGTATCTCGCTGAGCTTAGACTGATTCATCTTGCTCAACGAAGCCTTGACGAAACCGAGAGAAGGAGTCTGAAATTTAGTTTGAACGGTCACGTGTCATATCGACTAGCCCTCGAACTTCGAAATTTGAAAGTTCGATCATTGCACACTACCGCCGATCGTTGAATGACATTGTAAGCAGTCGATCAACCCGCTCCGCCGCCGCCTGCAGGGAAGTTGAGCAGCAGTAGATGTCTGATTTATCAAGTTTTTGAGACTACTTACTCTGCCACTACACGTCGAAGTTCCAATGAGTGAAGTGGTGACCCTGAGATCATCTCAACTATTATTGGTAAGCCCGTTGCCAGACTTCTTTACTAATGCTCGTGTTAGCTATATACCTGGAGCGGCCGACATGTCACTTGGCAGAACTACTACGTGCAGAAGTGAGACCTGGATTCGACATGAACCTTTGCATACTGACTTTCATTTTCGTCGATAAATACCATCATGCACCGGATATACAAAACCTCGGACTGATACCATGGGAGAAAGACCGAACAGTGCTTCCCACTTGCATCATCAGATGACAGTATCAGTTCTCACTTTGCTTCTTAGCATGAAGGCGAATGATAAGCTCCGTATTGCCATTGTGTTCGTACTGTTATAACCATGTTATTCAACGATTTGATGGGCACAGAGGTGCGGGAATCGGTGGACTGACTTTCGCTGTCGCATTGCAAGACGCGTCCAATGTTGAAATTGATGTATACGAGTCGGCGTCTCAGATTTCGGGTAGGTTCATCCAAGTTGGCAGAACTAAACAGATGGTGCTAGAAATCGGTGCTGGGGTCGGTTTGTGGCCAAGAACTTGGGCAGCATTGAAGCAGATGGGTCTCGAGCCTGATTTGATTCGGGTCATTGGTGAGAGTTCGGACGAAGACACGAGTGAGTTTTTGTGTCTATGATTTTATCTTGGACGCCGCCATCCCGACAGACGTAGCCTTTGAATACCGTAAGGGAGATCAACCAGAGGGTCATCCGTTTCACAAGTTTCACCTAAAAAGTATTAGGAGCTCTGGCACGGAAGCAGAGCTGACCTCTTCCACAGAAGGAATGCTTGCTTTCCACCGACATGATTTGCAGCAGTTGCTTCTCAGTCATATCCCGAAAGCGTGCAGGGTGCATTTGGACCATCGTCTCGTGACGTACACCGAGTCGGAAGATGAGGTGCTGCTTACCTTCCAGAACGGCAACCGAGTGGTCTGCGACTTATTGGTTGGTGCGGATGGAATCAGATCCGTGGTACGAGCCCAGAACCACTTGCGATTTGGCAATGAATCCGCGGTTCCGTATTATACTGGAACTTCAGCCTTTCGAGGCTTGATCCCAGCGGCGGAATTGAGGAAGAGAGACCCAATCCATCGGACCCTGACTACAGCTGTGACTGTAAGCATGGAAGGCGGTTTCTACAGTACTCACCTTTCTTCAGTACGTGGGCAAAAATGCGGTAGCGTTCATATTGGTTAGACATCGGCCATTCTAAGCTTTGACAAGCACCTGGTCGTATATCCCATCTCGCAGGGACAAATAATCAACGTTGTTGCATTTTACTCCAATCCAGACGATGAAGGCCAGCCATTAGAGGGACCTGTTGTTAGAGAAGCTACTCAGCAGGAAATGATGAACGTATACAAGGGTTGGGAGTCAGAAGTACAAACCTTGCTCGAGGTGGGTGAGCATTCAATGATGCGTAAGCGCTGAAAGCTGTAGTGTATCGGCAATCCATCGCACTGGGCAATTCAAGCATTACATCCCTTGGACTCATATGTAACCAGAAGAGTTGCACTTCTGGGAGATGCGGTAAGAGACAACCGTTTTAGAGACGATACTAAACATGTAGGCGCATGCGATGAAGCCACATCTAGGTGCCGGAGCGGGGCAATCGATGGAGGTAAGTGAAGACTCGGGCACTCTTCAAGTTAAATCTCGAATTCAGGACGCTTGGATTCTTGGGATAGCTATTTGCCATCTAAAATCGAAGGAGACATTAGCTGACATTCTATGGCACTACAACACAGTTAGAAGCGTCTATGCCAACAAGATACTGAGAGACGCTCGAAATCAGGGGCTTCTGTATGAGCTGACCGCTCCAGGATTCGAGCATGTCAGGAAAGGGGAAGAGCTTTCCGAGGAAGAATATCAAAGGCTTTCAAAGAAGATAAGCGAGAATTGGGAGTGGGTAGGGACTGCCGATAAGCTGTTGGCGGACGCAGAAAGAGTTAGACGTTAGTCATGTGATGCTGTTGAAATTTTCTTCCAACCTTGACTGTCAGTGTCACTTGGTTATCTGTAGACCGCCTCTGAGCTTCACTGGCTTCACTGGCGGGCTTGTGTACGACATGTAAGTGTCTGTCCATTCTCTTCGTGGTGATGATACAAAATATTCATACTCACTTTACCACATTCCGAAAAATTATGTGGAATATTTGATTTCAGCCTTGTCTGACCTTTTTTCGTTGTTCCAAGTCTGAACAAGTCGCTGATTTGTTGCACAGGCCAGTCCGCCAGTCTCTCGCTGTTCAAGGTGAGCTGCGCAATTTCATTTCCTTTCCATGATGATACGCTTCGATGGGCGGACACGAAGCCCTATCCTCAAGTCTCCGGTGTACAAATGTGAGATGGATAGGGCCCTTGTTGAAATGCATCGATATACTGACTCTTCTCTCTTTCTCTTTCTCTTCATTCGTACTGACTACTTCTCCTAGGTCTGCAGTATGTCTGTAGCCATATTCTGTGTGTAGTAGCAGTAAATTGAACTTGTATTTCAGCTCTCAATGTTGACCAAACAAAGCCATACGGACGACGCGTCCTCTCGCCATGTCGACTGAGAAAATGTCAGTCGATGCACAGCAACCACCCAAGTTGAATTTGGATGTCTTCATCTCTGAAGCTCTTTCCGGAACACCATCAGAACTTCATCCCTTTTTCGAAAAATTCAAGACGCTGTACACAAAGAAGTAGCAACTTGGAGTAACCATAGAATTCTGAAGCTGATGATCCACAGGCTATGGCACCAATTGACACAGACTTTGACTGCCTTCTTTGCACATTCACAGTCCGGACCGTATCGCGTCGAAGTCTTTGAACGTTTCGTTCGCGATTTCGAAGGGCGTCTGAATCAGCTCAAGCTGGTCGAAATGGGCGTCACTGTAGCCCGAGATATAGACAGTGAGCTTCTTTTTCTTATGTCCTACTGCTCTATAGCGATGATGAAGACCCGCAGTCGCATCTGACTTTCCTAACATCCCTGCTTGGACGGCTCGACACCGGCGAACCACCTGTAACTCCAAAATCTTCAAATGCACCTGCCTACATCCTTCTTCTTTCCACCATTGCCCATTCGAAACTTCTCTTCGGTGATCTAGAGGGTTCCAAGAAGGACATGGATGCCGCATGGGCCATTTTAGATCCAATGGATGGTGTCGACACACGCGTCAGCGCATCCTACTACTTTCTGGCTTCCAGCTATGCCAAAGCAACAGCTGCCTATGCTTCATATTACCGCAACTCTTTCCTCTACCTTGCTTGTCTCTCCGATATTCAGAAAGATATGACTACGGAGGAGAGGGTTCTTCGTGCCCATGATCTAGGTCTTGCCGCATTCCTAGGGGAAATCTACAACTTTGGTGAACTTCTTATTCATCCCATCCTTGACGCTCTCAAGGGAACAGAATACGAGTGGATCAAAGATATGCTGGTAGTGTTTAACGAGGGTGATATTGGCAGATTCGAAGCATTAGCACCATTGATGTCGCAAGAACCGATTCTCCAAGAGAACTATCCATTCCTGAGGCAGAAGATTTGTCTTATGGCACTCATTGATGCCGTTTTTAGGAGGACAGGCCCTGGTGCTCCAGATAGCAACAGGAACAATAGCAGAACGATATCGTTCGAGGTGATTGCGCAGGAAACACATCTACCGCTCGAGGAAGTGGAGCATCTACTGATGAAGGGTATGAGGCAAGTCTTCGTACTATGTTCTCTTGGGTGAACCTAAATGCATGCGACCTGGTAGCTTAAACCTGATTCACGCGTCACTCGACCAACCCAGTGGTTTGGCGCATATAACCTGGGTACAACCAAGGGTATTGGGTTTGTCGCAAGTGCGTCCGAGTTTCTCTTGCATTTAGAAACCTAATAAAGCTCCCAGATTGGATTACTGAGTCAGAGATTAGAAGCCTGGGTTCAAAAGCTGAATCAAGTTGCAGAAAGGATCGAGAAAAGTGGTGATGTGTTGGCATAGTACAAGTCACTTGTCCTTATGTACTAGTTGCTGTATACAGCCATTTAGACGTTTTGCCAATGACCAAAACAGCCGCATGCATATATATTACTCGATCCAAACAGCTTTCAGTCATTCTAACCTTGAAGTATGTGATTATTATTAAGGTTAGGGTTAGGGTTAGAACCATAAACCAACATAAAAAAAAATGGTAGGTGGCTGCCTAGCCAGAGTGGCGGAGCAGCACAGGGAAATATTTAGTCGGTGCATGCTCATAAGAACATACAAGCCATGGATAACCCATGGGGACAGGGTCGCCGTGCTAAGAGGGCTCACCATAGCCCACAATCCCGGGACATGAAGGGAATTGTGCCAACAAGGTAAGTATGAGGTGCTAAAGTGTTAAAGAATGGCTTTTATAGTCGCCTAACGCGCACGGACCAGAAAGTCACGGAAAGATCACTGTCGAATTATCGGCTGAGGTTGAGCAAGACGTGAACCGGTCTTTTAGGTTTGTGTACAGCAGCAATTTCCTGTCTATTTTAAATATGGTGATTCTCACCCGTACGGGTATCCGTGCACCTGCGGCTATTTTTATGGTCGCTGGTCGAGTACGCAATCTTCGTAGTTTAGAACTCCGAGTCTCAATCTACTCTTCGGAAGGCATCTCAAGAATGCTGTATGCCAGATCGTTAACCGAGCGAGAGATGATTGACTGACCCACCACTCCTCAGAATTTTTTTCTGCCGGTTTGTACGCCGAGAAAGCGTAGTAGGAGCTGCCCACGAAACTTCCTGGATTGAAGACGTGACAGCCTGTGTAAGTGATTTTGTACCTTTCATATTTGTCTGCTAGAACAAGCTACACAACTGTTACCAACCATCAGGGATGACATGAGAACGCACAGCCGAAGGAAGAGGGTACAAACGAAGAGCGTTGTCGTAATCAGACAACGTTGGTTGGATTTGAACAGTCAGTGGGCTGAGATGACTTTGGTCAAGGATGGATTGAACCAGCTGCCGAGAAATCAGACGGGACCATCGAGAAGATAGCGCTCACAAATCGTCTAAGATCCTCGCCACTGACTTTTGGTTTGACGCCTACTAGGTTTCGCAGCATTTTTGCCATATGATTCTCTCTGAAAATGACAATCTCTTGATGAAAGAATTTAATCCGACAGGGATTAGTCGCAAAATAAATCTTAGGGACTTTGGTCTTTAGCCGTGAAACAAATGTTGATAGTATCGGTCTCCGAGGCAAAGTTGAATTGCCAGTAATGTCCAAAGGACCAGGTACGAAGACGAAATGGGTAGAACGAGTGATTTGGGAATAAGAAGCCAGGAGGTCGGCCAAGGCATCAAAATTCTCTGGAAGCTCAGCTCTTTGGACCAGATAGGCACAGTGGAACTATCACACCTTGGTATCTCTGAGCATCACGGCCATTACCTTGAGCAATAGCTTTGCTAGTAAAATTGCCGCAAAGAACAATGACCTTGGGCACGAAATTGTTTGCGATACAATCGTCAAGCATCTTCTGGATACCCGGCAGCGTGTCAGGAAGATCGAGCGACAAGTCTGAGAGAAAGAAAAAGTGGAGATCCCCTAGCTCTTCTCGCACGCGAATGGCAAGTTGACTCTGACATTATGTTACAAGCATCGGGAAGAACGGCACGAGACGTACGTCTTCCAACAATGATGTTGAACCTTTTCCAAGGAAATCAACGTGACCATATATTGACCTGGAGATGGTCACTGTGAGCGCCGCGTTGGGAACATACGTACCTGGCCGTTTCACGAGGTTCACATGGCGGTTGGCCTAATGCAATGATCTCCAGCGTCCCTTCTTCTGTATACTCTCCTTCTACCAATGCAATGGTTCCCTCGGTGAAGAAACCATCGCCAGGTTCGTCCTGGGCCACTTGTTAAATCTCGGTGAAGTAAAGTCATGAGACCTACGAGCTTTGAGAAGTCAAGTACAACACTTCCGTCGGAATCCTCAATGCACAGTTTGCCCTCCTTGGTATGAGCTAGCATTCCAAGAAGCAAGAAACGCTCTCCAGCCCGACCGAGGAGCTGCTTAGTAGATCTAAGCTAGGTTATAGCAGTGAGTCAAGAACGTTCAGTCAAACGTAGTAACAACTTACTGTTACCAAACGATCACGGTCGTGAGACGGTAAAGTTGATGGTGCAAAATGTTCATTCCGTAGGACACATTGTTTGATTATGTTCAACCTGTCGCGAGCCGCGAATATGCGTGATTCGGCTGACCCTGACATAGTCTGTGGATTAGAAGCCCTACAAGATGTCGAGCTTCGTCAGAGCGAGATATGCATGAACATACTTTTCAAAGGTACCTCGTTCCTGAGACCAATGCCACAGAGGCATTTCAAAAGCATCGATAAAAAACAGATGACTTTCTGGGTCAATGAGCTGGATGGCCGCCTGAGAGGACGAGCCTTGGTCTTGCAGCACTTCGTACACGCGTTGGAGGATATCCACAGAGACTTTCATTGACGCGTCTGACGGTGGTGTTGGCCGTGATTCATGGTTTAAAATTAAAAAATACCGTCTTGTTTGTTATATTCCTTGGCGAGTGTCTCTACAGAGTCTTCAACGCCATGGTTTGGTATTTTATGTTCGTCCAGAATTTCCTCCACAAAGTTAAGAGCATCAGGACCTAAGGAGTTGCTGTATTTTCTGAAGACCTATATCAAGAATTAGAAAGGGCAGGGTTGTAGTAAGTTCAACCTTGAGGATAGTTCTCTGCCTGTTGTCGCTCATGACGAACGCGACCGCGACTTCATTATATCACGTGCCTCTTTCTCATCAGAACAACGACCCGGACGTCCTTGTCTACGCACTGATTATCCTCCGGGCTATATGACACCATTCGCGAACAACATCAGTATCTCTAGACGGTGAATTTCGTGAATTTCCTGCCCAATTTAATGCACCCGCTCCCAGCCGTAGGCAAATTAGGCTGCCACACTCTTCCGAAAATAAGTTTTGTTGAGGCCGCTGACGTCTTTGAGTGCTTTCTAAGTAATAACTCCCAGTCTTCTGCTTAGTGCGTGCGTCACAGACATCAACTCACTTTGGTTGAATTGACTGACGAATCGCCCGTTCGGTTTCGTATTGCAGACGAACTTCGTTGCTGTCGCCTCCTTCATTGGGTCGACGTTTTTACTGTTTCTCAGGCGATGCGATGGTGAGAGGCTCCCATCCGTGTTGCTGTCATTTTTTTCAGTGCTGCTGATAAGCGGTTTCTTCGATGGTGGTAAACACGTCACTCCCGTTGGTCGGTTGCTTTCCTCGTCTTACTGTCGATGCCGTTTCATCACCATTTACTGGCTATGTTTCTCCCTTTCACAAAGAGTTGTAACCGATGGCCTCCGTCGGCCTCCGTCGCAAGTCTGTCTTCGATTGCCACCCAGACGTTTGCACAATGACTTTTGGATAGTGACAAGGCTTGCTGTCGTATTGCCTACTCCAGTTCCCTTTGCACCTGACAATCAATTTGCCAGTTTCTCGAGGATAGAGCTGGTCAGGTTGTCACAGCTTGCATTACCTAACGTTTCCCGAGGACAGAGTCGAACTATTTCCCTGAAATTGATCCATACGGACGACAGGAGCTGCGAATTAAACGGCACGTCAAAAATGCAGTCGGTAAAAGGGCCCGAATGGAGCCGATTTATCTGTCATTGCAGGCTGAGCTCGTCAGGACGGTCTACATAGTACACTGACTGCTCATTGGGCCCATATTCCGAGGTCATGAATGCTTCAATGTAATCCCCCACACTCAGCTGACGCTTCTGACGAGCTTGAGATCCTGTGACAACACACCAGTGAACTTCGAGCACTCCCTCAGGCATTCCAAGTTTGATATATGTACTAAATACAAATCTGGCGTTGTTCAGTGGATCATCTCAGATATGACAATATCATTGTCCGGCAAGTGGACGGTGTCGTCTGAATTCCCGACCGTCCTGTACAAAACCTGTCTTGGTCAGGAGTTGCAAGTGTTAAATGGATGCTTCTACCCAATTGATCCTGCATTCCCTAGGACAAGCTGAAGAAATTAGACCCTGATCCCTGTTCAAAACCCGAGTTGATCCGAAGTTAGCAAAGTAGGGAAACGGGTTCTAGTCAACAACACCGAGGTGAAACGTAGGATTTAAAGCTGCTAGCTTGAATGATGTTGGATTTGCACATTTTCCTTTTGATTCTTTATGAAAACGATTTCCCGTAGTTTCTTGTGGGAACTTCAGTACTTCAGTACTTATACTGCTTGCTGGTCGACGTTAAACTTGAGGAGAGAAGAAACTTGCAATATGCGCAAGCAACAATGTGTTTTATTGCCGACTCGAGCCCAGTCTTTTTTTTGCGATCCCGGCAATCCGAGAAGTGGTCGATGCAACTGTCTTGAAGGAGGTATTTCACAACGAGAAAGCAAGAAACAGTGTGACAAATCACAGATGGGACCAAGTTCGACATCTAATAAAGTATTTGATAACTTTACAGTCCTTTTAGTACCTAAGCATTGGCTAAAATCTGTGAAACACTCACCTATCCGTTTTATGTTGGACGTGTCCATACGAATACGAATGACGCAAAACGTTTGTCCCCGCCGCCAATTACTAGACGATCCTGTATCCTGTCAGCCCGCCCTGCCTTATCTAACTCCACCTGGGCCTGGTGCGTATCAAGATGTGCTCCGGAGAGCTTTGGAAATCCCTAGAAGTCCTCATCCTCCGAAGAAAGGAACTCGTCTTCATCGACATTAGTCAAAGTCTCGAGATCGAGCTTGTAACGCAAGAGACCTCCGATACCTCCAAAGCCTTTGACAAACTGTGTCCCTTCTTGTGAGCTATCAGTCACAATTTCAAGAGTCGCGCCAAATCTTTGATAGTTTTCGGCAAGCCAGTCAAAGAGAGGTTGAGGCTCTTTTACTTGTTCCATCTCGAGTCCGGTTGATCTGTCCACAAACATGCTACGATCACTGGCATGTTCATGAGTACATACGATGACTTCGTCTGGAGAAAAAATGAGCTATCGAATAGATCATTGGAGCTGTACCTCCAGTAGCGTTGCAAAAGCTATAACGGATAACATCTAGTTTTTCCCAGATGATGAGAGTCTCGACTGCACCGAGCTCGAGAGCTTTGAGCGTATCGTCAATACCATAGCAGAACTTCCCAGTATCTCGACTGATCTCATCAAAATATTTCTGAACCAGTCGTTTCTCTTTCATGAATTTGATATTCTCCAGTGAATCGGACGCGAGGTCGATGGCCTGAGAGATTTGAGATAAGGAGCATAATCAATCAATATATGCGGACCTGATTGAACCCATTCTGACCCCCGTAGCTGACATCGACAATTTTGATAATCCTGGCAGCGAGGCGTGGATCAAACATATCGCTCTGACTAAGGTCAGTCTTGAAGTCGGCGCTTCCTGCCAAGATCAAGCCCGTGACATTTACTTTGTCATTGGTGACGAAGTAGTGAACGGCAAGCTCTGCTACTTTACAAACATAGTTGTGTCTCTTCTCGTCACGGATCCGACCGAAACGGGCGGCAGATTGGCCACCACGACTGTGTTTCTTGGGCAGGTCTACCGTGAGCCTATGAATGATTTGGCGAGCATTGCCTGCCAGAGTTGCAAAGAGGGCACCGTGGCCATCCATGACAATAAAACCAAAACAAGATTCGGTTTCGAAAAGCTCCAACAACGGCTCGGTGTGGAACTTGCTGTCACAGAGATAAAGAAATCTACTCAGAGATGGGCAAGGATAATCTAGAAGCTGAAGTGAATCATACCTGCCCAGAGGCTTGTGTGGCTCGAAATCAATCGACACTTTCTTCTCTCTGTTATCTTGAGTTGACATAGTACCTACATAGATGGCAAGACCGTTAGGAGGGACACGGTTGTAAAGCTTTAGTCGCGCTTGGGCACTTTGAATGGCAGCTAAAACCGACAATCGGTTGACTCTGGACTTGATATTTAATGCAGCTCCATGCTCTTCGTTTAGCATGGCAGAAAATCGCGAAATTTGGGACTGCATGAAGCTGAGTGGCCGTAATCATCAACCATGAACTCGAGAGCACCTTGGGTGGAATGATAAGACTGATCATCGAAGTACCCACCCTACAAATCATTATCGGTGAGTCAAAGGAATACTACTGCCAGTGGAAAGTTTACCCTCGAGCGGAATCAAGACTCTTGATGAGCTTCTTGACCTTCCAAAGCTGAATTTCAGAATCTGAAGCTTCAAAAGCCTGGCTCATCGTGCGAATGAACTGTTGGTTGAGCCATTACAGTTGCATCGCGTTCTTTATAAGGGTCCACTACGAGGTTCCGAGCGATTCAAAGTGACTCGAATAAGTTATGAGACAGATACAGTGCTCGGTGCCACAACGATTCGAGTCACAGTGAGTGTAAGCAGAATGCTTCAGACAGAGACGAAGGCATCGAGTCTTCAACGAGAAAGTTTGTAGGTTTGCAAAGAAAGGGCAAAGTCAGGGACCTGAGTACCGCAACTAGACCTGTCAAATTCCGATAAATAGCCACCTTCTGGTATGTTCTCGTTCGAGTCATTGCTTCAGCTGCCTGATTGATGCCCAGACAGTGTCCTTATTGCTCAAGACACTTCTTGCAAGCTTGTCAATTCCAACGAATCCCGTGCATATGCTTATCATGCGCACCGACTTTTTCAGCTTCGGATTGAAGGGTTACAGCCAATAGGAAGACGTTGAACATTTCAAACAAACGTTGCGTAGGAAAGATGCTACGCCGCAACCAACGCGACAGCAGATTGAAGTAATCCATTGACGGCAACGTTTAGTGGATCCATTATGTAATCGGAAGTCAGACAGAGTCGACTATGTTATTGTACACTTGAATTCCATCATGCAACTTTGATAACCACCTTTCCAACGTGGGCCTGTGACTCGAGGTGCGCGTAAGCTTTGTGCGCTTCGTCGAAAGAGAATACTTTATCAATAACCGGACGCGTTGTGTCGGGGTGAGTAGATATAAGACGATTCATGTTCTTGAATCTGAAGAACGTTAGAATCGATTGAAACTGGTTGATTCGGACTCACTGGGCGACGGAACCAATTTGGATACCACGCAAGTGCAAGGCACGACCAATAGTGTAGGGAATTGCATTGACAGGTCCAGCCTGCATGTTTCGTGACATTGACATTAGGATCAGGCGGAAGAGAGGCTCTTACCGATGAGAGCAATCCAATGACATGGATCCAGCCGGCCATTCGTGTGCATTTCATTGCTTTCTCGAGTGTGTCAGCTCCTCCTACCTATATGTACGGTTCAAACAAATCCAACACACTTTGACAGGGACTGTACCTCAAGGACATGATCAACACCTCGACCGTTAGTAATCTTGAGAACCTCCTCGTCCCAATGTGGCGTGGTTTTGTAGTTGATGAGATATTTCGCGCCCAACTTCTTAGCGATCTTCAACTTCTCATCAGAGGAGGAAGTCGCGATGACGGTAGCCCCGGAAGCAACAGCAAATTGAAGACCAAAAACGGAGACACCACCAGTACCTTCGACAAGGACAACATCCCCTGCTTTGAGAGGAACGGAACCCATGAATGCGTTGTACGCAGTCAAAGCAGCGCATGGGAGTGTGGATGCTTCTTCGTAGGAAAGATGCTCAGGAATGGCAACAAGGGACTAAGATGATGCAGCGAAATTGAAACAGTATGGAACAACAGACTAACGTGGGATGGATAAAGTTTGTACTCTGTCAAAACACCGTCGATGGCTCCACCCTGTGCTGTAGCAGCAATTTCGGGATTAGTGTCACCATCGAGATGATCGAGAGCAAAGTTGGCACAGACGCGGTCCCCGACTTTCCATAGTTTAACGTCTTCTCCAACGGCGATGACCTCGCCAGCCATATCAGAACATGGTACCAGATGAGCAGGGGGCCTGGGGTTTGTTAATGACTATACATCCAATTAAGAAATACATACTTGACTCTGTATTTTCCACTAGCAACGAGAAGATCACGATACTGACAACGTCAATCATGATCATGACTTGATTTGAGGCGACAGACCTGAAGCGACACAGCATGGATCTTCACCAGGACCTCTGTAGGCTTTGGGGGTGCTAGCTGAGAATCCCGGACAGTCAGCTCATTGTAAGACCCGGTCTGCAGAGAAAAAGATCAATACGTAACTTGCACAACCTAGGAGGGTTCGCACCTTGGGAAAGTAGTATTCGCGAGTGACAGTGGGCAAACTCATTTGGTGGGAACAGATTTATGCTGGAGAGCTTATATAGCCACAAAGATAGTGCGAGTATGAGAACGTCATTCATGACAAACCACCGCAAAAACATTTAGCCACCATCGCTCGACTATGAAGGTACCCAGAACCTACATAGAGGTACCCTAAGTGGTACCCTAAGTGGTACCTCTATCAAAAGCTATGTGCTTTCGTGACTTGGTTTCGTCGAAGTGACGAAAACAAATCTTAAGCTTGGCCTAGTTTCTGGTTACCTTCATACTTGTATTACTTGACCACTGTGGCAGCAAGTTCGGTAAAGCGGAATAAGAGTGCTTTGATCCGGATGAGAGCAGTGTTATTGATCATCGATCATGACTCATCACAAGCGCACAGGCGTCAAGAGGGGGCAATGTACTTTCAGCTCGCTGTTGGTACCAGCGCTCTACACCGGATCTCAAAGCTCAAGACTCGGTCCATCAGTGGTGAGTGATTGTGGCAAAATAAGGATCGGATCGCAACTGAAAACGGAAGTCATCTTTCAAAGTCCGCCTTGATACGCTGGCCATTTTCTCTCAGTGCTACAGATCTGCTGTAGCTGCTTACAATCTCAGCTCTCTAATCGAACTGCATCCTTGCTGTGTCTGCACAGTTCCATCGCACTGCTCTCCGTGGAGAGAGGAATAGCAGTGCGGCTAAGGGCCGGGCGGACTGACTTGCGTTTTCAGTTGCGATACCCACAAGTCACATGTTTCAGACGAGGCTAGGTCGAAACTTTGAGTGGGAACTGCGAGTCAATTACCTTTCATTGAAAGCAAGACGACGTTCTATGAGCGCCAGGCCTGAGGCCTGAGGGCTGAGATCTAAATGTTCCAGAACAGTCAATTGAAGCTGTATAGATTGATGCAATGTTGATGAGTGGGTGACAACGGGAAGACAGCTGGTTGGGAACTATTTCAAGTATATGGATTGCCTCGGTGTGAGTGGCCATGGTGGTGATCATGTAGTATAGCCACGTGTTCATGTTGCGCCTGTTAGAAGCACCAGTGGAAAGATCCCTTGTTTAGTACAATGACCCGTTGACTGTCAAGCACTTCCTCAGGCTCCTTGAATCGACATTAAACTTGCCAGATTCCACTTATTCCGTTTTCTTTTCAAGCATCCGTTCTTCACGCTGTATAACGAGGTACCAACTGCGCCTCAACCGCCCAAACTTGGCTTACCATTTGATGCCGCATCCTACAGTTTTCTGTCCAAGATGACCACCTCTACGCCATCGGAGTGTCCAATACTCGTATGGAATTTATCATTGAATCGAGAGTACACGAAAGCAGTGAGTGCTACGCAAAGACCAGAAAATCGAGAGGTCATCGACCACTTGTGCCCAGGAATACGACGCATGCTATAACGTTGTGAAAGAGTGCGCTCAACATGTAAACCTCCAGTATAATCCAAATAATCCGGACTCTTTCCGTGCGTTGAGCTCTCCGCCATTCTACCATGGTTCATCTTTCACAGGGCAAGCTATAACCCATATGCTACCTTTATTGATGATGAGACATAGACGGATACCTCGAGCGAAGTGGCGAGATTGTCAGACCGCGAATGGTAAGCATTGGATTGAGCAGGCAAGTCCTACTTATTTGGCGCTCTACAAGTCTTCACACTTTTCAAGCTCCCAGATGACATGCCTCCAGAAAAGTTTCTGTTTTCAATGATAGGCTATCACCTTCAGTTTGAGGGTTCTTTGTGCGCCATGGCCATGACTCAAGGTATTCAGCGCAAGGTCATCAACATTGGACTCGGCATCAAGCGCATCGCCGTTGAGGGCAAGTCAATCCAAGCTTACATAGAGTCACAATCTCACAAAGTAGGTTTATTATCCATGCATAAACCATGTGTTGAACACGCCACATAGTTGACGGTGAGAGAGTTGACACAGATAAACGCAGACCCATCGGAAGATGCAATTCTTCGACGTCTGTGCATGATTCTTGCTCTCAAGCAAGCATACATAAAAGCCATAGGTCAACCTCTAGGCTTTGACTATTCACGACTAGAGTTCGATGTTCCCGACGAAAAGGCGAAAGGAGATGGACATCCATTACAAGGATGGGAGTTTCGAATCTACACCGTAAATTTGGGTGTGGCGCGTCAAAATCAAATAGTGAATGAAAGGTATCAGTGTGTCACCGCGTTTTTCCGGGGGTATAAGGAATCGCGGTTTATCTGGTACGAGAGCTCGAAGGAATTGGAGAGTTGGGTACAATTTATCAACATTGATCAGATGCTAAAAGTCATACCTAAGCTTACTGCCTGATGGACCCTATCATGTATCGAACGGTTGTCTGTACCAGTAGCTGTAGCATGTCCATTTATACCTATGTAGTACTCCGAAACAGGCATGTGACTTCTTGACCGCTCCATACAGGCCATGAACTGGTTGACTTCATTGTTCTCTTCTGGCTCACAGCGCGCTCGTAAAGGCCAGGCTTGGGGACAGACCTTATCTTCAACTCATGAAGCATTCTCAATTCCTCCTCATTCACCCACTTTTCCATCACAAGTAGACTTGCATGACCCACAAACTGCCACTTCAGCTTCCTTTTCTTATCCTCCACAAGGAATCTCCTACGGTTACTTGCCAACTTCGTGAGTAGCAAATGTTCTATGTATCAGATTGCTCATAAACTCTACAGAAGTTCACGGCAAAACTCCCTCTTGCCGTTGCATCATGATCCACTGCACAGTCCAGTGTCTCCCTCAGTGGGTCATCCATCTCTGGCACACACTTGGACTCGTCTCAGGAACTGGCTCGCTCGCGAATATCCAGAACTGGGCGATACTTTGAACTACGGCATTCTTGATCAGGATCTCGCTGAGATAGAGATGCAATTCGGTTTCACACTGCCGGCAGTTGTTCGCGAGTCCTATCTTTTTGTTGACGGTCAGGAAGCAGAGTCGGCCGCTGGTTGCTCAGAGGGTCTCTTTTTCGGTCTCACTTTGCTACCTCTAGAGGACGTCTTGGAAGAATGGAGGTTTTGGAGAGAAGTAGATGAAGACCCAACCACAGGTGGCAACCCTCAACTGAAGGAGATTCAGGAAAGCATACCACCAGATTGGGTCAGAAAGGACTATTCACAGCGGGGCTGGATTCCACTCGTCGCAGACAAAGCTGGTAACTATATCGGTGTGGACCTTAATCCCGCCGAGAAGGGTGCTGCTGGCCAGGTTATTGTCTTTGGACGTGATTTTGACACCAAGGTCGTTCTGTTCAATGGAGATGGTCCTGCTGGCTGGGCCAAGTGGCTCGCCAGTTTTGTGGATGACTTGGAGAGCGGCGAAGGCTTTGAAATCGGTGTCGGTGACTCTTCCGAAGGCAGCGAGGATGACATTGGATATGAAAGCTACTTTTATGATGGCAACGGACGGGGCCAGGGTGATGGTGGTGGGGACAATGGATCTGGAGGTGGGCTACACTTGACCGGGGAATACAGAGGTTGGAATGTATTAGAGGCTTGGGCTGACCGCAGTGTGCGACGTTGGATCGAGACTGGGGTGATACCGGAAGATGTTCGACCAGTGGAAGAGAAGGAAAAGGCTCGTGTTTCCTGATTGACACACTAGATACATGCTTACTCTTCTTCATCAGGCCCCAGAGACCCTCGTGGGCATAGTCGTGGAAGAGTCTGCGACTGAAGTGGCTATTCCCGTTGTCAGCACTGATACTACGACTTCCCCTGCCGGCCGTAGGATGCCTCCCGCGAATCTTCCCACTATCTCCATTACAAAACCGCCCGCGCCCCTACCAGTTGATGTACCAACCCCAAGGGATATTGCTGCGTTACCGTCACCGCCAGATTCGACACATTCATTTGAAGACGACCTTGAGTCTGGTCATAGCTCAAATTCGATGAAACAGCAGGATCCCGCCTTTGTTTCCCGAAGACCCGCGGATAGTGCGTACGCTAGTGGATCCAATCCCACTACCCCAACATCGAAGTCTTACGCCAGCGGTCGTGCTCCGCCATCTCCACCACCCGAGGTCGATTTGCTCGTGGACGCTGAGCCAGTGTCGGCCCCCGCTATTGAGTTATCTTCCTCAGAGACAGCTTCGGCAATCCTCACAGAGGAGAAGAATGAACCAGAGGCCGAGGATCCAGACGTCACTATCCGTTTGGTCGGCGGAGGAGGAATGTTTGGTGTTGCGGAATCAAACGAAGAAGACAGCAGCCTCCCAGATAGCAAAGCAGACGCAAATGATGCTGCTTCTGTCACTTCGTCCACCTCTGAATCAAGTGTCAAGAATAGCGGTGAGAAGAAACACAAAAAGACAAAAAGCGGACTCTCCGGACTCAAAGGCCTAGGCAGCCTTGGTGGTCTACGGAAAAAGGATTCTGTCAGTAGTGCGAAGGAAGTGGTTGCCGATACTAGCTCATAGAATTTGCGGTCGGTTGCTTTCGTTCCTTTTCGCGGAACATTCAATTATTTGCATTCTCCATACACTGCGCTCGTTATGCTTATAGTCACTGTCATTCATGTACCTTGCATTTCGTTCCCTTGATACCCCGATATACATCGCACCAACCGAAATGACATGTGATCGCAGTACTCGCGTGTTGACTTAAAAGTTGACTGACGCGATGAACCAACTACTCTCTTTCATTGTTCATCCCTTAATATCTCTGAATCTATGGTCTGACGATGATGACGAGCCCGGAATTGACGTTTTATATCTACTGTCTGCTTTTTTTGCTATCGGAATTTGGCTTGTCTTTGAAAGATACCAACACGCACGGAACAGTGCTAAACCCTTCAAAATCAGTACACCTGCTGTACGCTTCTTTGATTGATTTCTGACAAGTTTTCGACTTGTTCTTCCAGGCAGCTGACCCCAACTGGCAGTCAATAAAGATTGACAACCCAAGGCTAGATTCTCATCTAGACAACACAGACTTACTGCCCCCCGTCCACCTCACGGAACGAAAATACATCACAAGCTTTGACCCAGCTACTTCACTCCATATTACCACTGCAATCGCGGATAACAGGTCGGAAATAGAAGGAAAAATTGCAAGGGCTGCAGAAGCTCAGTTGGAATGGCGCCATACGACATTTACCCAACGCAGACGCGTAATGAGAAGTCTGAAAGCGTGGTTGGTTGAAAATCAGGAAGCTTGTGCTAGAGTTGCGTGTCGTGACACTGGCAAGACCTGCAAGTCTTCGCATTGAGTCACACATTTTACTTATGCATGTCTAGTGATCGACGCTGCTCTCGGAGAGATCCTAACCACCTGCTCTAAACTAGAATGGTTGATCGAACGCGGTGAACGGGTTCTGCGACCCGAACGGCGAGCATCCAACTGGCTTCTCTGTTATAAAACGTCAGAAGTCCACTACGATCCTCTAGGGGTTGTCGCCGGCATCGTTTCGTGGAATTATCGTTCGCAATCTTTTTCTTGTTTTTTATTTATTGACACTGCCTTCAGCTTTGCACAATGCGTGGTCACCTATTATTGCAGCAATTTTTGCAGGCAACGGCATTGTTCTCAAATGCTCTGAGCAAGTGATTTGGTCCTCAAGCTGGTTCGTTCAAGTGATTCAGGACTGCTTGAAAGAATGTGGGCATAACCCCGAACTAGTTCAGGTTTGTGTCGGTTTCTCAAGCTCAAGCATCATGTTTAATATTATCAGCTTGTATGCTGCTGGCCGGAAGAGGCAGACGCATTAACTAAGTCACCTCTCATTAAGCACATCACTTTCATTGGATCAGAGCCAGTCGGACGCATCGTCTGTTCACTGTAGTCTTGTCAATCTTTCACTTACATGGATTATCAGGTAGCCAGGGATGCAACAGAACATCTCACCCCTGTCACCCTAGAACTCGGTGGCAAAGACCCAGCAGTGATCCTTCCAGATACTGACTTGGAACGATGGGCAAGCGTTTGGATGCGTGGAATTTTGTGAGTGTTATTATATCTTTCTCGGCGCTCATGAAACCCTTGTAGTCAAAATGCTGGCCAGAACTGTATAGGTATCGAAAGACTCATAGTCCACTCATCACAGTACGATGCACTTCGTGAAATTCTGGACGCCCGAATAGACAAACTGCGCCTGGGATCTGTGATGGCACCTACAGATGAGGGGTATATCAGCCCTGTAGATTGCGGGTCTATGATATCGAAAGAACGTTTCCGCAGTCTTCGAAATCTTATCGTAGCAGCCGAGGAGAGTGGTGCTCAAATAGCCGGTGGGGTTGAGTACAACCATGCATACAACAACGGAGCCTACTTCAGACCTGCTATTGTTGGTCCTGCGACACCCGAGATGGAGATTACCCAGCATGAATGTAAGTCTGCCTTGAGACCATCTCTGTCTTCTCACGTCCGTAGTATTTGCACCTGTGGCTCTACTTATGACTTATGAGAGAATAAGCGAGGCTATTGAGCTTGCTAACGGTACCAAGTATGGACTCGGTGCGAGTGTCTTCGGCCCAGACCAGAGTCAATGTCTCGAGGTAGCGAAGCAGCTGGACTGCGGCATGGTGTCTATTAACGATTTCGGAGTGTTCTACGTGCGTTTTTCATTGAACCCTCTTGCAGTTTCTGACCCACGATAGCTAAAGTATGTACTGTTCCACATGTGTTCCACACTTATCGCAGGGATGCAGCCAAGATCTACCATTTGGTGGTACAAAATCCAGTGGCTACGGACGATTCGGTATTTTATAATTACTCACTTGTCCGCAGTTGCTAAGTGCTTTCAGGTGGCCCTGAAGGACTTCGAGCTTTGACTAACCCAAAAGCCATTATGATTGATCGTTGGCCAGCCCTCGTACAGACATCGATTCCCGCTGTCGTGGATTACCCCATCCGTTCCTTGTCATCAAGCTGGTGAGCTTGGGTTGCGTGCTCTTTCTTTAGGCTAACCAAATGTCCAGGGAATTTACTACGGGTCTTGTGAGGTTTATGTACGCAGAGGGCTGGCGAGGCAGGATCCGGGGTTTATTAACCGTAATAAGGGCTTCGAGGAAATAATAAAATCAGAGGTTTATGATGATGATAATGAACAACTAACCACTTCACCTGATTACTTGGGAAGTATGAAATAATTCTAATAATAGCGAACTGACATTTCATAAGTCACATGGTCGCTAAAGGTCTTCCTCTACTTTCATCTTGTTCTTCCGACACGCGTAATATCTATTCATACCTTATCTGTCCGTGTCAAAGCAACTCCATCAGTCTGAATAATGGATGACGTTGATAATGAACCTGACATCAAGCTACTTCAGTGAATTTAGTCTTCCATTCATATCTATGCGCTCACCTCACTACCAGAGATATTTCCGAGCGCAGAGACAAGCTACTCAGGGAGCTATACCACATGATTCGACTCCGCAATAATGTAGGATCAATATTCGACATAAGCGAAGAAAACGAACAGGATTTACCAGATTTTCTAGCCAGATATCACCTGGACAAAATGTATGGGCTTCCGTGCTGTTTTGCCTCAACTTAACCTTTCGTGTAGCCCCGAGGGCTCTATAACCACCTTGCCCGAAAATGACCTTTTTCTACCACCACCTCCATCACCATCCATGCCACTGGACGTAAGTATTATGTTGACATACAAGTTACTATTTACCCCTTTCAGTCAGAGAAACCAGTAGAATCGGATGATGAACTCGACCTGATTGGCACTCCTTCAGTTTCGGTCAAGTCGACTCGACAAAGCCCCTCCATTCAAGTGCCAGATATAGCTCCTGTACTGGATCTTGAGAGAGTTTCCCAAGCCAGTGAAGTGGTCATCGTGCCTCCGGATCAAGAGTCTCCGGATGTGCAAGAGTCTCTGGATGTGCAAGAGTCTCCGGATGTGCAAGAGTCTATTCCGACACCGCCGGGTGAGACTTTCACCGCCGATTCTGAAGGGCAGGTGCTGGCCGGTGACGGCGACTTCGAACCTGAAGATGAGGAAGTTACTGTCGAAGGAATGGTGGTCGACACCAGTGCTGAAGCTCTCACGCCTGACGGAGGCGCTGAACTCCCGGAGCAGGATGCTGAAAGTACACCCATGGAAGCTGATAAAATGGACGTAGACGGAACTGCAGCAACTCCTACATCACAGCCGCCCGATCAACCTATTGACGAGGCACTATCGGCGGATACTGCCGATGCCGCAGTTCATACATCACACCAGGAGGATCAAACTATGGAAGTCGAACAGGTGCAATCAAAAGAACCTTTGGATTCTATTCCTCCACAGCAGACACCTGAACTCGTACCAGTGGAAACATCGCCTATATTGGATCCGCAAGCTGCCCCACTTTCGGTTATTCCTTCATTCATTCCCGTGACGCCACAAACCCAACCCATCATGATATCGGCCCCAGCCGAACCCCTTCGCAGCTTCTCGTCCTTCAATTTTGTATCTGATGCACCAGTTCCAGTCCCAGCCCCGACCACCATCGATCCCATCAGGACTCTATTTCATCCAGATTATACGCTCCCATCGCTTAAAACACTCCCAGTTGAATTCAATCGCAAATCGCGACCTTCAAAGCTCCAGAGAAAGAAAGAGAAAGAATTGCAGAAGGAACTCAAGGGAGATGGCGATAAGAAAGGCAAAGACAAAGACAAAGAGAAGGACAAGGATGATTTTGTTCCCCTGGGAGCCATGAGATGGGGAATCACGGCTAGAGTCAATCCAGTGTACAAGAGGTTACCTAAAGCCAACAAGTGTCTGAGTACGCGAGATTGGACGGCAAGTTATTGAATCCATGTAGTTCCACCTACTGACAGTTGCTTCGACAGGTCGGTATGACAGAATTGAAGCTGATACGCACATTGGAACGCATTGATTTCTTGAAAGATGGACGCTGGAGCTTTCGCCAACCGAAGAAGCAGCGGGGTCTTGGTCAGACGACCAAAACACACTGGGACTATCTACTGGAAGAGATGGTAAACTTTCGATTCGTGCCCGATGTTCCCTACTTATCACCTCCAGAAATGGATGCGTACCGATTTCCGAGAAGAACGCAAGTGGAAACTAGCCATTGCGTTCAACCTCTCGACCACCGTCCTTGAATGGCATGCTGCAGGAAGCTGGGAAGAAAGAATCGCTAGGGGGATCTGTGTCGAATGGAAACGTCCAGCTGAAGTCGAGGAACCTCCCATGGAGGATGATCCTGCAACTCATGAGTCTGGCGCCGTCAACATGGACATCGACGGTATGAACACAGACAGCCAGAAGACATCTATGTCACTCGGTGATTATGGCTCAGATGACGATGACGATGACGAGCAGGATAAACAGAGTGGTATCGACGACCCTCTCGATGCTGCTACCCTGCTTGAGGATGCTTTACAAGCCAACGAGTCTCAAAACGACCAGTTGCAGCCCAAGACAGAGGAGTTGGATGACTCTTCTGCTCTTCGCGATCCTGCCATGATGGACGTCGATATGCACGCCGACGAGATTGTTGCCACCAAATCCGAGAATTTGTCAACTGCTGTGATACCTGCGGAAGATATATCAAAGAGCTCGATTCTTCCCGCTTCAGCTACCAAGTCCTCGGGAGATCCTACAATGGCCCTTTCCAAGTCGAAGTCTTCCAAAATTACATTGTATGCTGCTGTACGCGATAGAGTTATATACTCAGACGCCGAGAAGCTTTTCCTTGACCTTGACGATTTTCGGATCCCAACTAGTGAGGAACTTCCCCCTATCGACCATCCCAGCAGTCACTTGCCCCCTGCTGATCTTACTTCGATTTTCCCTGACTTGCAGCCCTTTGCATTATACGAGCCAACGTCCAGTCTACCGCCTGATAGCAAGAGGAAGTCGGAGAAGAAACTTTTGGATGAATGGAAAACCAGGGTTGATGACACCGAGAGAACCAAAATATGGCCCGTTGGGAAGTATATGCACACCAAGCCCACTCTTCTCGGCGCTCTCCAACCAGCAGTCCACTGGGTAGACGGTCAATGGACAAACATGGACATCGTACCAATTACTGAGGACCCAAATACCTTGAAGTTACCTGTGCCAGATGATTGTTCAAACAGTAAGTGATTTTGATTCATTTTGTGCAGGACTGATAATGCTTAAAGCTCTGTTCGACTCAAAAGTTCACATGACGCTACCTGCTTTCAAAGATACTCGCAAGCCTAACAACCATCTCTGGAATACTGCCGAGGATACTCTACTGAAATCTTTCATTGATCGATATCCGCACAACTGGCAGCTCATCACAGAGATGTTCAACAGTTATAATCCACACATGTCTGGGGATAGGCGATCTGTCAAGGAGTGCGTAGAGCGATGGAGGGAAAAATGGGCTCCACCGGACAGACCTAAATTTGCGTCTGATGCGTCTGTAAACGGTGCAGAAGAAACGCCACCTCCAACCTCCTCCCAGCCACCTGCGACCCCCAGTCAAATTACCACGCGAGGTGTAAAGAGGCTAGCCAGTGTCAGCGTGTCAAGTCCTACCTCCAACAATGCCACTGCTATGGGTAGCGAACCTAAGAAGCGGAGGCGACATCTTCTTATACAGGATTCAATTCGTAGGGTTGCGAAGAGGAAAGCAGAGGCTGTTCAAAAGCAAAACGGTGCGTTACTATTTCAATATGTGTAACTTGCGTTAATTCTTATTCAGCGAGGAAAGGGCCAGCAGTACATGAGACTCATGGGCAGTTGCTCAAAATGCCTAAGTACACCCCAACAGAATTAAGTCGCATGAAGTTTGAGAAAGAAAATCAGGAGAGGATGACCCTGAATCAGATGAAAGTAGCTCAGGCGCAGGCGCTACAGCAGCAGCAGCAACAACAACCACAACAATCGACACAACAAGGCCAACAGCCAGCTCAACAGAATGGTGCCACTTCACCGGTACGTCACTCTCGTTGACTGCTCTTCTTACCATAACATGCTTTGAGACTATCGCTGGGCAGACGCTACCTGCGGCTGCACAAGCAGTTCCACGGGCTCCTGGTGTCCCCATCCAACCACAAGCGGTACCGCAACTTAGGAACCAGCAGGTCAATATTTCTCAGCAGCAGCGTTTGGCTGCACCTCTTATTGCAGCCACATCTCGTCTTTCTCCTCAACAAACGCAACAGCTTCTGCAGGCCCGCGCGGCTCAGCAGCTTCAGGGGCAGCCACTTTCCCAGCAGCAAGCAGCTATTCTGATCGCACAGGCGCAACAACAGGCTCACGCGGCTGCTGCTGCACAAGTGGCGCAAACGCAAGGGCAAGCAGCGACAGGGCAGAATGCAGTTGGCAGCGGTAATGGTCTCACCAGTTACGTTTCACGAGATGCAACGTCCTCGCCGCACGCACACACGTCTCCTCCGAGAAGCACAGCAACGCCGTCTAATGTGCTCAACTCTCCGCGGCCTCCGTCTGCTCAGGCTCAGCACACCCCGCAGATGGGACAAGCACAACTGCAGGCTGTTCAACAAGCAGTTCAGGCTCAGCTACAGAACGGGATGCCGCGGGGAGCCATGGGGCACTATTATATGCCGAATGTAACTGGGTACACTCAGGATCAAATCAATGTTCTACGATTACAAGCTTTGGTAAGTGGAAGGTTGTGGGTTGGAAGATATACCTGATATGTGAAAAGCAGCAACAGATCCAGCTTCAGCAGCAGCAGCAGCAGCAACAACAACCTCAACAATCTACAAATACATTCTAGACTGTGGTGAATTGATGGCTGAACAATTTTGACACTACCAGAAATAGAAAGAAGACTGCGCACGAAAAGTTGGAGTGGGTGCTGGGAAAAGGTAGCAGACGTCGTGACGTCGTTGCGTCGACGTTGAGGGGTTGGACAGTTGAACTACACGAGACAGCTGACACGCGCGCGGTGGCTATGAAAAGGCTTGAAAAGACTTGTGGCTGGGCCACCCACGTCTGGGACTTGGGTTTTCTTCGGCATTTATTGACCGTGAAAGGGAACAGTACTTAGCCCAAGTTGAATAAAATGTCGTTATAGGAGCCTAAATAATTTGGATGATTACGAAATACGGTATATTTTTGACAAGTGCTCGTTTGGTTTAAAGTCGGCTTGGCATTGCCGAAAGTCGGATCTGTTTGTATAGATTGTTTTCTTTCGTTGCTCCCCACCACCACCATCTTACTCGTTTGTTGCGGGCGTTGCCTTCTGCTGGATAACCAGTGGATCACTCTGTGAAGACTCGCAATGTCTCATCCAAGTTCGGCCAACCAACCCTATGAACCCTTGCCATTGACCGCCGACGACAACATCGGCCACGCTCTGTACAACGCGCGTCAGAATGCTTCGGATCCTGTACCGCCCTCCCCGTCATACCATGCTCCTCAATTGCCCGAAGACGAGTATACAGCCCCTCAGCCTCGCTTCCTCGGCCAGGCACTCTATAGTGAGGGTGGCACAGGAGCGCGACATTCATTTGCTTCACATCAGTCTTTTTCGTCCGATTCTGGCTCGCAGTATACCTCGTCAGTGTACGCACTAAACGACGGTTCCAACGTCCCACCGCTTTCCCAACTCGGCTCCTATCGCGATGACCCAAACGCACTCCCGGAAGACAGAGGCGACATGCCAATGTCTCCGATGGGCAGACACAAACTTCTCGAAGAAAAGAGAGCCGCCTATGCTCCTCCAAGTTCTAGGCGCAAGACCGCCATATGGGCCATTGTAGGAGGCATAATTCTGCTTGTAATCATCATCGTACTTGCTGTGTACTTTGGTGTCATTAGACCAAAGTCAAACACGTCTGCAAAGACAGATAGTTCAGGTACCTCGCCAGGATCATCAGGGCCGACTCCGTCCTCGCCAAATAAAAGTGCCGCACTCGCAGTTACTGGGGGAAACGGAAGTGTAGTCACAATGGATGATGGCACCACATTCATATACAACAATCCGTTTGGCGGAACTTGGTATTGGGATGAGAACGATCCATTTAATAATGGAGCTAGAGCGCAATCCTGGACCCCCGCCTTAAATGAGACATTTAATTATGGTGTAGATAGAATCAGAGGGTCAGTCTTTTTAATTCATCTGTGCCTTCTAAAGTGTTATTAGCGTAAACTTGGGAGGCTGGCTCACTCTCGAACCTGTGAGTAAACTCTTCATCTCACGTCTCAACCACAACTTACGTCTTCTAGTTCATGCAAGTCGTCCCGACTGTAATTTATGCTGCTAAACTGACTCTGATCTAGCTCTCCTGCTGTCTTTGAATTATATCACGACGGTACACCCCAGGCAGTCGACGAATGGACCTTACACACTCGTATGCGGGCCGATACTACCAACGGTGGCTTTGATAATCTCATCAACCATTATGAGACGTTCATCGTAAGTGATCCCTCGCCAGCGACTCAACTGTTCGATTTTCGATCAGACCGAGAAAGACTTCGCTGCAATCGCGGGTGCAGGGCTCAACTATGTTCGTATCCCAATTCCGTACTGGGCAATCGAGACCCGTGGTACAGAACCATACCTGCCCAAGACCGCCTGGACGTAGGTTCTATTTATATCTTATCTGCCTTCAGTTAAAATATGCTTCAGATACTTCCTTAAAGCCATCAAGTGGGCACGTAAATACGGTCTTCGTATCAATTTGGATTTCCATGCTGCTCCTGGAAGTCAGAACGGATGGAATCACTCAGGTCGGCTTGGTACAGTCAATGTCCTTCTCGGGCCGATGGGCTACGCCAACGCCCAGCGCACCCTGGACTATATACGTATCTTCGCCGAATTCATTTCACAGCCCCAGTACCGCGATGTCATGACCATGTTTGGTATTCTGAATGAGCCGGATGGCACGGATATCGGTCAAGATGTGTTGTCCTCGTTGTATGTTTTACTTCTCATGTTCATCCCACGTCTCACCCACGTTCTCAGCTACTACCAGGCTTACCAAATAGTCCGCGAGGCTAGCGGCACTGGAGAGGGATTTGGGCCATTTGTTGCTTTCCATGATGGATTTTTCACTCGCGCACAGTGGGCCGGTTTCTTGCCCGGTGCAGATCGTATTGCTCTTGATGATCATCCATATATCTGCTTCGGAAGTCAATCATCCGCTCCTATGTCATCATACGCCACCACACCTTGCACGGCCTGGGGAAGCCTTGTTAATGCATCAATGGGAGCCTTCGGTATGACTGCTGCTGGGGAGTTTAGTAATGCGGTGACGGATTGCGGCTTGTGGGTGAATGGTGTCGGCCAAGGAACACGTTATGAAGGTAACTGGACGGGCGGAGCCTCCCCGAGCCAAGGAAGCTGCACTCCATGGACGGATTATCAGAACTATGATCAACCGACCAAGGACGCCATCATGACCTTTGCCATGGCCAGCATGGATGCTCTCCAGGTGGGTACCCATCGTCTATGTTTCATCCCACCTGATAAACATGTTGCAGAATTGGTTCTTTTGGACATGGAAGATAGGAGCGTCCAACGTTACAGGACAGATAGAGTCTCCAGCATGGTCCTATTCGCTCGGCCTCCAAGAAGGGTGGATGCCTCAAGATCCTCGTCAAGCTGTCGGTCAATGTAACAACACAAGTCCATGGTCACCACCGTTAGCTCCATCGCAGACCGGTGGTTCGGGAGCGGGCACCATTGCTGCAACTGTCGCAGCCGGTCTTCCCTGGCCACCAGCATCCATCAGTAGCGCAGGTGCTGTGACCGATCTACCTGCCTACACGCCAACGGGGGCCGTACCTACACTTACTGGCCCGACATTTACGCCGACGCCGACGCCGAGTGCGAACGTTGGGAACGGATGGGCTAACCCATCGGATACCGCCGGACTCATGGTCAATATGACTGGATGCGTATACCTCGATCCATGGTGTGGACCTACCGTAGCACCACCATCACCTTTATGTACTTCGTCATAATCGGGAACCGACATTTTGAGCCTTCTTCAGGTTTGTCCACTCATTTTTAGTTTGGTTTCTGGTAGTAGCTTAGACTATGGCTTGTTTGTTCGATCATACTGGACAGCAGTGGATACTCTTGGACTAACTTTCTTTTGTTCGATTTAGCATATCTCTACCATATCTTACACACGCATTGATGATGTATTGTCGTAAGCTTAATAACTGGTCGAGACGGGCGGTTATTGATTGGACCTAGTATCTGAAATCAATGTTCGCCGCTTGTGGTGGCGTAACGGTCTTCCATATCTTCTTGACCTCCAAAACCTCCTTCAAAGTCTCTGTCTCTCGCATCTGCAGCATTCTTTGCTTCATTCTCCTTCTTGACGGATTCGCGTATAGCTTGAAGCTGAGCTTGCTCCTGCACTAAAATGAGCAGCAAGACATTCCCAAGTCGACAAACCTTTTCTCGGGCATATCGAGCCTCTTCTCCCTGCTCTTTCGCTTTCCAGGCACCGTCCTAGACGTGTTCAGTAATGGGATTGCCAACAAGTACTCGATGCACATTTGCAGTAGCACCAACCGA